>JAMZAV010010936.1:0-36682 GCA_024449915.1 Sweltsa coloradensis | reverse complement strand
TAAAGGGGGGGGGGTTCCCCCCACTGAATCAGTTATATAACTGAGTGGGCAGACTCTAAATAAAATTATTATTTTTTATTTTTAAAAAATATATCAAGGTCCTCTAGAACTAGATAGCGGTGGATTTTATCCGCAAAGTAAAGGTTTACCCAAATAGTCCTACCTTGCCAATAATAAATGATATTGGAAACATGGCCCCGTGGTCAGTGAACCTCGCAAATTTTAAAATTTTAAAAAATTGCTATGTGGGTCTAGCTATGGGGAACCTAAGTGGGCGTTGTCTGGTTCTCTCCGGTCAGCGTGGATAGGCGATTAACCCATGCTAAATGTTTCGTAAGCGATAGCGCGAGAACCCGACCACGGACCGGATTTATATTCATACTGTAAGAAACTATATCTTTCCTCTTGCGTGGATATACAAAACCCTCTGCTCTATCACAAATATTAATGACATTTGTTTTGAGTTGAAGTGAACTCTACATTTACACTGTTCCCAAAACCTTCCAAACTGCTCATGAAAAAACACGAAAAAACATTTGTACGTGGCATCAGCATAACATTTTGGTATCCGACTTACTTTGGTGGCTACTGTGAGGTCACGGGGTTTTTGACTAGATTATACATTATAATAAAATATCCTTTAATGTGCCAACAAAATTTCTGAATGCGAAGTACATTTAGCAACCATGGACAGGCGCCTGGTATGCGAGGATGCCACAGCTGCACACAACGTGGCTGCGTCTCGCTTAGGTTGCCGCTAAAGTCAGAGTACATTGCGACAGCGCGCAAAATGTGTCCATTTAACTCCATAATAGTTTGAATTTGGGAAAGCGTCATCGAGCAAAGTAGGTTTGCCATCTCTTTTTTTAAAAATTTATGCATCTTGTGATGTTATTGGTTTAGATTTCTTTTACGCGAGTAAAAAGATACGGCGAGTTAATTTTCGTACCATGCTAATTCTTATGGCGCTGAGACCAGAGAGAACCAATTCCTTCCCGCCTTCAAACTTAGTTCCCTCGTGCTCGCTTATCAACGCGTCCAACTGAGCGTTTCCTAGTAAATATGTAGATGGTATCGCACGCCTAGGCCAAGTTGTTTGCAGAACTTGGGGCCGAATTGTTGAGGTTGTGTTCCGTAAAGGCGACCGGTCGACCATTCTGGGCTCGACTGAGGATTGTTATTTTCATTGTTTCACTCAACGTCTGATTGTTGGGGACTGCCTTGGCTACGGAATGGTGCGTGCTTCTACAAGGCCGTGTTTTTTTTATGAAAATTGTGATATCTCGTTAAAATATTACATAAATCATATAATTTTACTAAACAAATGAATGATTAATTTATTGTGTATACCCATGTGAATTACAGGAACATTCTCGGGAGTGGACATAATTCCATGATTTTCAATGATATAATTTGAAATAACCGCGCTTTCCTCAAAGACCTGCCCACGACCGGAATAAAACTCTGGGTTTCTTGGTCTCGACCACAACAGTCAAAACAACTACGCATCGCATTGCCTGCAATGCTACCATTGACTTATAACTAATTAATTACTAAATATCTAATGTTACATACTATCAATGAGTGATGAGTTAAATGTACAAGGGATGATATAGTGGATGATAGATGAGATTTGAACACATGTACAGATTGTTAGCAAACATTTTGTTTTTGTTTTTTTTGCATTTTTTGTTGTGCGTGTGCGTGTGCGTGTGCGTTTGCGTGTGCGTGTGCGTGTGCGTGTGCGTGTGCGTGTGCGTGTGCTCGTGCTCGTGCTCGTGCGTGTGCGTGTGCGTGAGTGTGCGTGTGCGTGTGCTGTGCATGTTGCGTGTGCGTGTGCGTGTGCGTGTGCGTGTGCGTGTGCTGGCGGTGTGGGTGTGGGTGTGCGTGTGTGTTTTATTTATTTGTGTGTAGTGTGTGTGCTATGTGCAATTCTGTTTACATGTGAGATAGTTCTTTGTTTGGCTTGCTAGATAGCTTCGCTCACCTGTTGTTCAAATGATTTTATGTTACCCAACTGTTTTGTGTCTAAATCTAAAGAATTGTGCAAGTAGTGGGTTTTGTTAACTAATCCCGTGTGCAATTTTGTGATAGAGTTTTTGAGAGTGGTATCATTTTTTTCCTTGTGAAGTACTGATTCAGAAAAGTGATGGTGGGGATCTGGGACACCGACTGGAAGGGGTGAGGGGGGGGGGTTTAAAATTGTTCAAATTTTGTAAATATAATCAAATATTTTTCTCATTTTTTCTACAATTCTAAATTGTTTTAATTATTTTTAGCTTTTAAACACTATTTTTAACTTATATATTTCAAAAAATCATTTAAATTGACCGCCATATTGGTTCAAAATGGCGGAAAATAATTATTTCTTAAAATTCCGCACATAGTGTGTGGATATCAATTAAAGGTATTTAACGCTCAATATGGATAAGAGAACTTTTTTCATGGTCATGGTTATCACTAAAAAAGTACCAATATCGACATTGATTTGACTTGTAGACCAGTGTCCTCCCGATTTCTTCAAAATATACATTAATTTTACATGTTGCCATTGCCAATATTTAGTTTTTTTTTTACTGCAGAGTACAAATGTATGACCTGGCATTATGATAGAGTAAAATGACATCCAACAAAATTTAAGTCAATATATTTTTCCAATATATTTCAATACATTTTGATTCACACAAAAACATCGTACTATATTAAACAGTTCTTCAGGCACGCAAGGGATGTCACACATTACTGGCTATACTTTTTATCATCATCTATAGTCCATCCAAAATCTGTTACTGGTGGTATAAGAGGGTTTGCAACAGGGCGATTGCCCATGCCACCAAATCAATGCTTGATAATGAGCTCTTCTGATAGCTGGGCGTAGTGCAGCTTGAGTCGGGGGCATACTTATGCCTTATACTTGCTTTAAGTAAAAAATACAAACAACCAAAATAAACACCACGTTATCACGTAGAGTATTTATTTTGGGCACTCGCAAGTACACAGAGCATATGTATTCCCCAAGGACCTCGATACGTTTCTTCTCCAATAATTGTTTTTGATCTACCTAGTGATGCAAGGGGTTCCAGGACATTGTCATCGCATCTACAAACCTGTTCCGAAACTAATCTTAGATTTGCCAGTAAATGAATCAGTAATGTCAGCTCCAGAAAGAAAATGCATTTCAAGTAAAGCAGCAACTCTTTTTGTTTCCCCTTGCTTCAGAATTTTGTCGTATTGAAATTCGACGTGGTTTAACCTCTGTTAAAACCAGATAAGAATCTTTTGGGAGTTGTGAATGTCGATGTGTAGCCAAACTAGAAAGTCCCTTGTCTGGAGTGATAATAGCAAGAACTGAGCCCCCCTTTTCGGTTGCATGAAGTGCATGGAGAATGATTGTCGTGTAGGCCTCTTCTTGAGAAATGTTTTGTCGACATGAAGTTTAGTGGCTTTTGCAAAGTTGCGGTAAGAAACAAAACATTTTCATTCAAGTCTGTAGCCATTTTAATATACTTTACTCAACGATTCTGGGAATCGAATCTTTATTTTTGAAATGGGACATATGTTTGTTTTGAGGGACCGATTTTATTAATGTGGGGAGGTTCTATTTTGTACTGAATGGGGGGCTTTCCAGCTGCCGTTTTGTTTTTTTGTGATTTTTTTTAGCGATTTCTCAAAATACGTATCAAATACAACATGAACCTCTGAGAAACTCCCATACTTTGAAAAAACCCTTTCCCCTTACAAAAGGATCGCCAAATCTGAAATTGTCCTGGTGTCCTTTGCAAGCTTTTTTTGCGTGTATTTCTGCCATTCCAACTCCCAACTGATATTTCAGAGATGGGATTATCATTTGGATTTGGAGATTCTGTATCGACAGCTTGCAGTTCTTTGGATGCGTGGTCTTCCAAATGATGCATTAGCTTCCTTTTGATGAACGTGGTTCATGGCCATTCATTTACAAACATACTGCATGGAACAGCAGATAGCTCGTATTTACCAAATTTTTTCTTTAAGATTTATTTTTGGCAGAGAATGACATAGAACAACAAGACGATTGAAAAGCTTCCTGTCTTCTTTTAATTGAAAAACACCCTGTTTGGTTTTTACTTTACTTTCTTTGACAAAGTCTTACACAGTCTCAACTTGTTTTGTGGAACTGTATCCCACAAATTAACAGTCATCAAAGATACGTTCACGAACAAATTTCTGATAGTGCGCTAGAAACCCAAGGGCAGGCACTTTATGCAACCGAAAGAGGGGCCCCAGTCCTTGACTATCTTCACTCCTGACACTGACGTTCTAGTGTTGGCTAAACACATTTATTTATTTATTTATTTAAGTAAGCCTTCTACAGTGTTCACTCATATGCATGTCATATAGACATCGACATCGACATCGACATCGATATTCACAACTCCAGAAACATTCTTATCTGGTTTTAACAGAGGTTAAACCACGTCGAATTTCAATACGACAAAAAATTTTGAAGCAATGGGACAAAAAAAAGTTGCTGCTTTACTTGAAATGCATTCTCTTCTGGAGCTGACATTACTGATTCATTTTCTGCAAATCTAAGATTAGTTTCTGGAACAGGTTTGTAGAGCTGATGACAATTCATGGAAGCCCTTGCATCACTAGGTAGAACAAAAACAATTATTGGAGAAAACGTATCGAGTCCTTGAAGAATACATATGCTCTGTGTACTTGCGAGTGCCCCAAAATAAATATCTACGTTGGTAAACGATGGTGTTTTATTTGGTTGTTTGTATTTTTACTTAAAAGCAGTATAAGGGATAAGTATGCCACCGACTCAAGCTGCCACTACGCCCAGCTATCAGAAGAGCTCATTATCAAGCATTGAATTTGGTGGGATGGGCAATCGCATGTTGCAAACCCTCTTAACCACCACCACCAGTAACAGATTTTGGATGGACTTAGATGATGATAAATCGTATGAGCCAGTAATGTGTGACCATCCCCTTTCGTGCCTGAAGAACTGTTGAATATAGTACGATGTTCTTGTGCTAAATCAAATGTATGAAATATTTGGAAAAAATAATTTAACTTAAATTTTATCATAATGCCAGGTCATACATTTGTAAATCTGCAGTAAAAAAATAACTAAAATATTGGCAATGGCACATAAAATTAATGTATATTTTGAAGAAATCGGTAGAACACTGTTCAAGTCAAATTTAATGTCGATATTGGTACTTTTAGTGATAACCATGACCATGAAACAGTTCTCTTATCCATATTGAGACGTTAAATACCTTAATCTGATATCCCACACGACTATGTGCGGAATTTTTAAAAATAATTATTTCCGCCATTTTGAATCCAATAATGGCGTCAATTTAATGATTTATGAAATATATAAGTTAATATAGTTTTTAAAAAAAGCTAAAAATAATTAAAACAATTTAGAATTGTAGAAAAAATGAGAAAAATATTGATATATATTTACAAAATTTGGACATTTAACCCCACCCCTCACCCCTTCCAGTCGGTGTCCCAGATCCCCACCATCACTTTTCTGAATCAGTACTTCACAAGGAAAAAAATGATACTACTCTCAATACTCTATCACAAAATTTGCACACGGGACCCACAAATATCATGATAAGAGAACCCACTAAAGGCTACTGCACGGCAAAAAAGCCATTCTGATACAGCCCGGTGCGAGCAAAGGGCGGACACATATGTACACATTGCCGTACCTGGCAGGCGATATCTAAGTTGAATCCTGGACAGAGGGTCTACGTCAATATATTTTGTAAACATTTTTTTAAAAAAAATTACATCAGTTTCTTTATAGGAATTCTCTAGCGATAGGATATCACCAGTGTTGGGAAGGAACTTTTAAAATGAACGCGTTCTTTTTTTTCTGAACTTTTCAGTGAACTTACTCTTTTTTAAATGAAAGAACTTGAACTTTTAAAAGTTCATTCCGAGAACGAACTTTTCAGTTTTAGAAAGTTCATTTGTAAGTTCTTTCCGTGCGCCGAGCTGCCGTCGACTCGCTGCCGTCGACGCTTAAAAACAATAACAAATCGTTGTTTATCGTAGTTTTTTTGTTTATTTCGATTAAGGACACGTCAACCGTTAGGTCATAATTAACCACTCTAACCTAGGGGGGGGGGGGGGCATGCTGGTCAGAACCAGCCACGAGAAAGGGGGGGAGGGGGGTTTCTCACGTCGCGGTCGTCATCGTCTTTGTCATAGTTCGTTGTGTCTAGTTATCGTCGTCGGGGAAGGTCGTCAAGGGAAGGGGACAACGTCCCCGACGACGATAGCCAGACCTCGCCTCTATTATCGTTTATCGCACGTTCAGCTGATTTTGACAACATCACGCACGATTCACGAAGTTAAAACGATGTACGCCAACTAATTCGGGAAAAAAATCTTGGAAGCCTAAAATGCTAAGTATCTGCATTAATTTTACAAGCTGGTCGACGAGAATGTATTACAAATCATCAACACGATCAAAGACAGCTCAACACTTCGTCCGACTCAAACTCGCGAGTATTGGTACTCGGAACACCCCTAAGTTTTTTCTCGTGTTTTTCTTCAATTTACGCTAGCCTTTAATAAAATAGTGATTTTTTTAACAGAGAATTTAAAAGAACTTTGTTAAATTTTTTAAAAAATTTAACTTTCAAAAATTTTGGGTTTAAAAGTTGAATTTTTAAAATTTATTATTTGAGCTGTGAACTAAATTTTTAAAAAAATTTTAATTTTTAAAAAAAGAAGACCCAACACGACCCCCTCTAGCTTCAAATTCTTATTTTTTTTTATTTTTTATTCTTTAAAAACTAATATGTACATTTTAAAAATATGGTAGTAGGGGGCTAAAGCTCCCCAAAAAACATTAAAAATTGGGCCCCTGGGGGAAAGTTAAGGGAAGTGCGGGTTAAACTCGGGAAGCGGGACGCCCCGCACGGGCCGCGGGGGAATTTTAAAGGGTCCCGTTTTTGGGAAAGTCACGGGAGTCCCGCAGGGAAATTTGGGGGAAGGTTAGGGGCGTCCGGTCTGGAAAGTCACGGGACGTCCCGCAGGGGAGCGCGAGGGAAAAGGTTCGGACCCCCGTGTCGGGAAAAAGTCAGGGACGTCCGCACGGGCCCCGCGGGGAAGGTTGGGGACGTCCCTTGTAGGGGAAAATCACGGGACGTCCGCAGGGGACCCGCGAGGGAAGTTAGGGGACGCCCCGCCGGGAAGCGCGAGGGATAGTCCGGGCTCCCGCACGGGAACCGCGAGGGAAGGTTTAAGGGACGTCCCGTCTCGGGGAAATCACGGGAGTCCCGACGGGACCCGCGGGGGCAATTTAAAGGGACGTCCCGTTTGGGAAATCAGGGGACGCCCGATAGTTCCCGTGAAGGAGGGTCGGAAAGAACGTACGGGAAACTGAAAATCCCCGTATATTATGAACGATCTAGTTAGTAAACATAATTTTACTATTTTGCCTGTGAAAAAAAATGAGCATATTGTACTTCAATCAACTCACCATAAAGAGTTGTGTGTGTACTTATGAAAAAACACGAAACCAAATCCCCTTGGAAATGAATTTTTTTTAAAAATTTTTTTTTGTTAAAAAAAACAACAGCTGTAGCACAAAAAATTAAAAAGGAAATTTTTTGTGATATATTATTAAAATTCAAAAGCAATTTGTAGAACGTTCTTTTTTTTTTTATTTACCGCCAGGGAGAAAACTTCATCTGCACACGCGAATTAATTGAATTTTTTATGCACATATTTGTAGTTATGGCCTCTTCTTTTTCTTTGTAAATAAAATTTTGGATGAGCGAAGAAAAGTTTCCCTTTTTACTCCTGGTAAAAAAAATCCGGAATGTTTTTTTCCTTTTTTTCTGTTTGTTTTTTTGGGGTGTTTTAACACGATTCCGCTAAACCGTCTCCAAGGGATAGCGACAATTTCAAAAGGCCTTTTGAAATCTTAAATTAGAACTGCCAGTCTCGTGCATTTTACAATTTATTTCGTTTTTAAAAAAATTCCCGATTTAAACCCCAAAATGCTTATCGTTGTAATGTTTTTTTTCACAGATCCTTTTTTATGAATTAAATATCGCGTGAAATTTAAGGAATCAAAAAATCTTTTCTCATGAAAATCACAATTTTTAAGTTTTTTTACGATTTAATAAATTTTTTGATTTATAACACCTATATGCTTTACCTATTTTTTTTAAAAATTTTAATTATTCGTGTGAAATTTTTGTGCGAATAAAAATAAAAATTTTTTATATATCCAAATTTACGTTTTTTTTTGTTTTTTACCAAATTTCTTCGACTTATAACACCTATGCTTTTTCAATTGTATTTGTAGTGTTAATATAATGTGCGCCCCGTCCTTATCGTCGTCGAAAAAAAAAAACAAATTCCCAAGCGTGTCTCGAGCCTAGCAATGGGAAAACGAAAAATTTTAAAATTCCATCTCAAAACCAAATACCCCTCAATGCCCCAAAATTACGCTCATCCAAAAACACGCCCCCCCCTAAAAAAAGGTTTTGCGAAGTTTCCCTAGTAATTAAAAAATTTCACCATCATACTACATGGTTTTACTTTCCCCAACTGAGAAAAATGAAGATCTCTCATGATTTTTTTAATTTGGTTGCTTTCCAATAGATTAGTACCGTTTTTTTTGGGGTCAACCACACGCATCGGCAGCCGTATTAATTTATGCGATACACCCCCCTCGGCTTTTATCAACAACTAGAAAAAAAAATTTCGAACATGCGCTGTGCATAGAAAGCATTTTTACTTTTGTACCCAAAAAAAAATAATATCCCGTCACATAGTATAATTACGAACACATTCCAACACATCCAAAAAAATTTAAAAGACTATAGGATGGGGCCAAAAAGCAAGCGCACAAAAACTACGATACCAAGTAGTTTTGCTGTTGAAGGGAAGGTTTTTTTCCCACTCCGCCCCAAGCATCCCCCGTGGCGAAGGTTTAATGTTTGGGCTTAAGATGGAGAGTCGCCCTGCTGGACCGAGTTCGAGACACCAAATTTTAAAAATTTTATAATTACTTGCAATTTAAAACATGTTTTGTTTTTCCCCCTGCAGGAATCAAAAGGGGGTCGAAATAAGACAAAATGCCCTATGTAACCGTATTATATAAAATTTTTTTTTTATTTTACGTTTAGCCAATATTTTTGCGCCCCGATCGCCTACAGATGCTCGGGAAACTAGCGGGAAGATCGCGGGAAAAGTCCCGTGCGGGGGGTTATCCGGAAAACGCGGGAGTCCCCTGCGGGAAACTAGCGGGGAAGATCGCGGGGACGTCCCCTGGGGGTTATCGCGGGAAGATCGCGGGACGTCCCTGCGGGAAACTAGCGGGAAAATCGCGGACGCCCGTGCGGGAGCCCGTACGGGACCCCGGGCGGCCAGAGGACACTTCTAGGGGGGACCCGTACGGGAGTCCCCCAAGGGGCCCGCCCCGGGGAAGGCGGGAAAAAGACTGCGGGGAAGATGGGGGAAGACTGCGGGAAAGCCCAAAAAAGTTTGTTGGGTCCCAATATTAACAATCGTGAAATCTGAAGAAGCATGAAAATTTTTTTGGGAAATTTTCTAATATGACCACAAGGAATCCAAAATCGATGGCCCAAATTGAGTTCCTGTAACTTTTTTATTAATTGAATTTAAAAAAATTGTAATTAAAACCCAAAAAAAAATTTTTTAAAGGGGACAACACAGTCGACATTGGTATCATTTGAAAGCTTATTTTTGGAGAAGAAAAAAATGAAAAAAATATTTTAAAAATTTTTTAATTAATCTTAATTATTGAATTTAGTAATATTTTTCCCTTTCGATTTTGTATAATTTGTACACCTAAAATTCTACCGATGTCATAAAAAATTTCACCCTTTACTAAAAAAAACCAATAAATCCAAATTTTAGGGGCCCCAAAAAAAATTCCTTCAAACTCTCAGATTAAGGATTTAAAGAATTTTTAACTAGATTAATACCAGTTAAAGTTTGCACACAAACCATAGCAACTATGTACAAATAATAACAGAACAAAGCATAAAAGAGAAAAATGATGGCTTTAAGGTCGGGTTCTTATCATTTCCCCAAATTAGTTTATTTAATTAAAAGGCAATTAATCACAAAAAAAAACAAAATTAAAGTACAAAATAAACACAGCAAGCGACTTTGGGGTTTAAAGAAAGCTTATTTCACAGAAAAAAAGTGGAAAAAATATTTTTTATTTGTTAAAATCACCAATTTAATTACATTTTAGTAAAAAATTTTACCACTTTTTTTACTTTTGTATAGTATTATTCCAAAAAACTTACCGATTGTATAAAATTTCACCACTTTAAAAACATAAAGCCAATTTAACCAAATTTTGATGGCCCCAAAGAAATTCTGCAACCCCGATTAAGGATTAAGAAATTTGGAAAGAGCTAGATTCCCTTAAAATTTTCTTTTAAAATTCAATTATGCGTACGATTGCAATTGTAGTATTAAAAACAATATGATCACAATAAAAACCCAATAAAGATTTGGGCCAAATGAATTCCACTTAATTAATTAATTGAATTAATGGGAATAATTATATTATTTTAATCAAAGTGTAGATGATCACAAAATAGTCGACTTTGGGAACCAAAAGAAAACTTTTTTTAAAAATATTAAAATGTGAAAAAATTATTTAGTAAATTTATAATCATCTAATAATAAAATTAACATATAATTTTTACAATTTGTAAAAATTTACCCCCTTTGGTTTTGTAAGGTATCAAAAAATCCACCGATTTTTCATAAAATCTTACCATTACTTTCCGTGTCAATAAAATAAAACTAAAATTATAGCACCAAACGAAATTCTTTTTAACTTACATTTTTTTAAAATAGGAAAAAAGCTAAAGCCCGCCGCGTTGATGGATGAGCGTTTTTTTTAATTTTTTTTTTTTTTGCGTTTTTTGCGTTTTTTTGCACTTTTCCTTTGCAATGCTTTTTGAATCATTTTGGGGATTGTTGTCAAGTTTCTATTTTTTACGTGTTTAATTTGGGATTATAAACCCCAATAAACTCAATTAAAACCTTTTTTTTGTGCATTCTGGCTAATTTTTTTAACTTTTTTTTTTCAAAAGGACAAAAATCACCCTAACCTTAATGTCCGGAAATCGAACGTTGTGGGCCCCCCCCATTTGGCAAATCGGCCGAAAGGGACGAAAAAAATCGCTCTAAAAAATTTAAAAAATTATATTAAAACCTTTATTTTATGAAATTTTGGTAATTTTTCAAATTTTTTTTTCAAAAAGGGATACATCACCATAACCTTAATGTCCATGTGAAATAGAACGTTGTAGCCCAATCCGTTTTTGGCAAATCGGGCCCAAAGGGCACGAAAATATCGCACTAAAAATCGAAAAAAAAACGTAAAAGTACGATATTTATGAGAAAAATTTTTTTGTTTTACCAAAAACAATACACCCAATTTAGAGAAAAAGAAGGTCCCGGGCAATTTTTATCAAGACGCATATGCCGTTTTCCCGGAATCGAGCAAACAAAAAGACAGAAAAAAAAAAAAAAAAAAAAAAAAAAAAAAAAAAAAAACACCCGAGCTAATTTTTTGGGGGGTCAGGAAATTGAAGTCTTCGCTCCACTCGCTACGCTCGCTACGCTCATCCATAAAGAATTAAGAATTAGCTAGTTCACGTGCCACAGTAAACTGGTGTATTAATAATAGCCAATTGTATGGTAATTAAGAACATTGACAGAATTTTATCAAGGCATTATGTTTATTAATATGCTATCCGTTAATTACTTTAAAATTTAAAGTGTAATTAATTTGTAATGTTCTTAATTACCATACAATTGGCTATTATTTATACACCAGTTGACTGTGGCACGTGAATAGCTAATTCTTAGTTTCATTTATTTAATAAAATGTAAGTTACAAGAATTTTTTTTGGGTGCATGATTATTATTTTATTTTTTTGACATCGTGTAAGTAAAGTGGTAAGATTTATGACAATCGGTAGAGTTTTGATACCTATACATAACCAAAGTGGTAAAATTTACTAGATTGAAATTAATTAGATGATTAATAATTAATTAGATGATTAAACAAAAATTTAAATAAATATATTTTTTCACATTTTAATTATTCATAAAAAAAGCTTTCATTTGGTTTTCCCCAAATCGACTATGTTGTGATCATCTACACATTTGATTGAAATAAATTAATTAATTCCCTTAATTCAATTAATAATAATTAAGTGGAATTCAGTTTGGACCCAAACATTATTTTGGTTTATTGTGATCATATTTTTTTTAATACTACAATTGTCAATCGTAGCGCATAATTGAATGTTAAGACAATTTAAGGGAATCTAGCTCATTCTCAATTTCATTAATCCATTAATCTGGGAGTTGCAGGAATTTCGTTGGGGCCATCAAAATTTGAATTATTGGCATTATGTTAGTAAAGGGGTGAATTGTATGACAATCGGTAGAATTTAGGTGTACATAATTATACATAAATCGAAAGTGGTAAAATATTACTAAAATTCAATTAATTAGATGATTAATTAATAAAATTTTAAATATTTTTTCATTTATTCCCTTCTCCGTAAAAAAGCTTTCATTTGGGTACCAATGTCGACTGTGTTGTCTCCTTTAAAAAATTGTTGGTAAATTAATCAATTAATTTTATTAAATTTAATTAATAAGAAAGTTACAGGAACTCAACCCTTGGGGCCATCGATTTTTTGGGTTTCCCTTTTGGGCATATTAGTAAATTCACAAATTTTCAGCTTTCTTCACGATTTGCACGATTGTTAGGCTTATAGACCCCACTATCTAGGGCGACGGTCGTCGCCCGGGAGACAAGCGAATACGGCTGCTAGGCTACACCGAACTCCGGCCCTATATACACTACCAGAGTTGGGAGTTTTTCAGCTATCTGCACAACTCCGGCCCCGAAAGAGTTACAATCGTGAACTCGGTATATGACCTGGTGATTGTGGTCCATGGCATACCAAACAAAAAATCAACCAACCCGATCCGACAACTCGTTCTGTGTAAAAAAGGCTCTCACATCATCACATTCCTTAAAGCTGGGTGAGGTGGGTGGGTGGGTGGGTGGGTGGCTATGAGTTCTCCGGCAGTCGTTCTTTGGCCTACAGAGAACTATCTAGGTCGAACGTTCGTCGCCCCCGGCAGTACAGTCGAAAATACGGCTGCTAGCGACAACCGAAACTCGGCCCTATGATGTACGACCGGTACCAGAGGTTGGGGGGTGTTTTCACTTATCTGCACTACGCCGCCCCGACAAGAGTTACTATCTTGAAACTCGGTATATCAACCTGTATGTGGTCCATGACATACAAAAAAAAAATCAACATCGTCATCATTCCTTTCAACTGGCTGGGTGGGTGGGTGCGTGGTGGCTAGAGTTTCTCACGCGGAGAGTTTCCTTTAGCCTACAGAGAAAAACAGGTAAATCTTACTAGAACTATGAACTTGGACCACACTTACGGTGTATTTCACTACACCAGTGCCTTTTTGCTTTCAACCAAATCGGGTAACAGGGACCGGAGAAATCAAAATTTTGATGAATAATCAAACGCGTAATTACCAAGGCGTGGTAATTTTACAACTTAATTTTAACGTGCTATTAACCATTTAAATATTCTTGCGTTCCAAAACACAAGGGGCTAAATTGGGATGACCATGGCCCCAAAAATGACCAAAAAACATATCTGAACTTTAAGAAATGAATCATTCAAGAAAACGCTACGAACTTAGAATGTTTCAACGTGAAATACATTTGATATATCTCATTCTTTTCACTTTTGAATATGGAAAGCAATTGGTAACGGGTACCGGAACAAAAACCCAAAATTATCAACAAAAAGAGATAGGTAATTCCGTACTCTTATGACTAATACGCTATAACCGCGAGAAACACGTGTTCATCTAGTGAACTTTGAAACTTGGGCCACACTCAGATTGTACCTCATATAACATAAACCGGGCAATTGGGAGCCGGGAAATCAAAATCAAACATCAAAATTCAAAATCCCACACGTGCGTAATTTACTCAGGCGTAGTAAATTTGTACAAGCCTTGAAACATTAACATGCTCTTAACCACTTTAAATATCAAGTATGCTTATGCTATGCGTTGGTCTGTTGTTAGCGTATCTGCTTCCAATGCAGAAGGGCCAGGGTTCGATTCCCGCTAAAAGTCAGAGTTTTTAACTTCTGATTTGGACTTAAGTCTATCAGTTCTTGTCTTAGGAGTTTGTTAAACGTGACTTTGGAGCCGTCCCTAGCAAAATCCAAACGCGTTTTAGTACTCAGGCGTAGTAATTTGTTATACAAGCTTGAAATTAAACATGCTCTTATAACCATTATAAATATCTAGTGCTTTATGCTAGTGCGTTTGGTCTTGTTTGATTAGCGTATCCTGCTTCCAATGCAGAAGGGCAGGTGTTCGATTCTCCCGCTCAAGTCAGAAGATTTTTTTAACTTCGATTTGGACTTAAGGTCTATCAGTTCTTGTTCTTATGAGTTTGTATAAACGGTGACTTTGGAGCACGTCCCCTAGCACGAAGCACATAATAAATATTCCAGAGTTGTTCTGGTGATGGCCTTGTTGATTTCTGGCGTTGATTCCGCGGATGTTTCGCAACTGTCCATACCACTGAATTGATGATATTTCCTATTAAAAATGATCGATCTTTGGTTGGTTTATCGCTCACGTCCGTCGATTGCGTCGGGGCCTGCAGGGTTGGCTTGGTCGCTTTGTTTTAAGTCCCACCACTTAAATCAGTTATATATAACTGAGTGGGTAGACTCTAAATAAAAATTAGTTATTTATTTATTCAGGGTATCTTTTAGGGGGACCGTGGTCCCAAAAATGTAAAAAAAAACAAACTTTGAACTTCACAATTTAATCATTCAAAGTCCTCTTCACACCTTGATAGCAGAACGAACAACAAAAGATGTGCTATCCCCCCAAATACAAAATTTGTTAAAAAGAGACGGCAGCCAAGCACTCTTCAAAGTCCTTTTTGCGGCTGTCGAATGCTGTGAGATATAGAATATTGAGCCAAGCTTTTATTCTTTCTCCCTAATTTCGCTTTGAACATTATGTTTAAGATCATTTCGCTGTTGAACGGAGTCGCCAAGCCACACGATTTTTTTTGTGGTAAAAAAAGTAAAAATTTTTTAAACTCGAAATAATAAAAAAAATGACTTGGCCATTGCAAAAAAATTTTTTTGTTCATAGGCCAAGAATTTTTTTATGATTTCGAGTTTAAAAAATTTACTTTTTTTACACAAAATCGTTGGCTTGGCGCTCGTCACAGCGAAATGATCTTACATATTTTCAAGCGAAACTAGGGGAAAGAATAAAAAGCTTGGCTTCAACTTCTATATCATCACAGCATTCACAGCCGACGACTTTTGAAGGAGAGCTGGCTGCCAGTCTTTTTTACACCATTTTTGTATTTTTTGGGGGATAGTTACTACTATTCCCACGAGTCCACACTGCTCCACCACACGCCTTCTAGTTCTCCTCCACTCCCACTCCCACCCAACAGCGTGCCACTGGCGGTGGTCTTGTGAATACTGGTATTGACCTAGGTTAGTTACTCTCTGCTCTCGGTCGAGTGAGCAAGGCCCTGTGTTGGCCGAAACAGTTTCGACATTTTTGTTTGTATTATTTTTATTTTGTGTGTCTTTCTTCTACGAGTACCCCTGCACGTCACCAACCAGGTGAACTGTTGAACTCCCTATCCACACCCCTACGTAACATTCACCTGGAATGTGGGAGACCCGGTTCGAACCCCGGTCTGGCTGGATTTTTTATTTCTGAATGTTTCTGAATTTAATAAATATTATTATCTTATCATTATAGATAATTATTAATGTGGTTAAAAGAGAAGAACGGTAGCAGGAGAGTTCCTATATTTCTTCAAGGTTATTTTCTGTGAAGAAATAAATAATAAATAAAGTTTTATTTAGGTCCTACCCACTCATTATTAAATGATTCCAACAGGGAGGACTTAATCACAGCGACTAAAGCCAACCTGTAGGCCCCGACGCAATCGACGAGTGAGCGATAACCGTCTGCCAAATGTTATCGATAATTTTTAATAGGAAATATAGCATCATCAGTGGTATGGACAGTGCGACACCCGCGAATCAACGGCAGAATCAACAAGGCTGATTAGAACAACTCTGGAATTTAATATGTGCTTTCGTTGCTAGGACGGCTCCAAAGTCAACGTTTACAAACTCTAGACACTAACTTGATGGACTCAAGTCCAATCAGAATTAAAAAACTCCTGACTTTAGCGGGATCGAACCTGTACTTCTGCATTGAATCAGATACGCTAACAACAAGGCCAACGAGCCACACACAAGACCAACGACCCTCATTCGTTTACCTTTACTCACAACTTACTCTCACGCAATGTGGCAATGCCAAGCTGTGTCAATACAATCTCCACCAGGTTTGCATGATCGGGGTTTGGTCACGGGATCTTTGCCATTGAAGTTACAGCCCGGACTACATCAACAACATAACGCCCGCCATATAGATGTTGTTTGAAGTTGAATATGTATCAATGTCCAGACAAATGGATCAAACCAATGTGAGGGTATTTAACATCTATAGTAAGCTAGATCAGCGTTACCCAACTAACTGGGTCGCCATGGTGTGCGCTGCCGCGGGTCCGCGGTATAATACGCCATGTTGCATGGGGTTTATCTTTTAGTACAAACAGCAATTGTTACCAAGATTGGTTCCACATCTTAAATTGTAGAAAACTACTATTGTGTCAGTCACGTACAGACGCCCTCCAATACCAAGGATTAAATCTACAGTGGTCGAACGAACAACCAAGATGAAGGAGGCTTGGATTCGTCAATAATCAAAAGATTATTTAAAATTTGGTTTTACAGACTGAAAATTGACATGAAAAAAAAACATGAAAATTCAAAACCGCAATGTGTTATCTGCTTTGAAGTTCTTTTGTCAGAAAGTTTGAAGATCTCCTCTCACAAGCACCTGCACACGGAAGTAAGGTGGCTCTCGAGGGGGAAAATTCTCTCGCGAGTTTTCGAGCTCAAAGAAGAAATTAAACAATTTTGTAATAACAAGAATATGCAGCATTTTTTAAATCGACGAGTGGGTTTTGAAATTCGTATATTTAGCAGATATGTTTACACATTTGAATGAACTCAATTTAAAATTGCAAGGCAAAAACAACAATGTGTTTATTCTTACAGAGAAGATAGGAACTTTTATAAAAACAGTTTCGCTGTGGCTTATGCGCGTGGACACCTAAATTTACTATGTTCCCAATTTTCAACGAAAGAATGGTTGAAATAGAAGAATCCAATAGATTGGATTTGGATATGCAGGAAATAGTTCTGCAAACAATTAAAAATCATCTGCAAAACTTGGAAACAAAACTAGAACAATATTTTACTGTGGAGCACTTCCAAACCATTGAGAGTATGCTATGGGTGCATAGCCCCTATCTACTGACAAGTGTAAGTGACATTTCAATAGCTGGTTTGAGTGATAAGGAAGAGGAAGAGATGACAGGTTTGCAAAACAACTTGTCACTGAAAAGAGGGTTCGATAGTTTGTCCTCATGGGCATTTTGGCTTAAATGTGCGGTCGAGTTTCCGAACATTAGTGCTAGGGCAGTTTTGTTTTTACTACCGTTTTCCACGACCTACCTGTGCGAATTGGGGTTTTCAACTCTCACAAAACTCAAGACAAAAGATAGGAACCGTCTCCAAACTAGTTCCAGTATGAGGAGAGTTGCACTGTCGACTGCAGATCCTAATTGGAGAGAGCTGACTGAGAATCATCAAGCCCACCCATCCCACTAAACCTGGCTGATTGACTGTCATGGTAAGCTTGTTTTGTTTATTTACCATAACATGTAAAACGAATTAAAATCTGTATAATTTTCTCATTACAAAAACTATAATAATAATAATTATACATTGTTGTAGCACGCATTTCAATTATTCTATTCTTTCTAAAAAAGACAGTTAAAGCATGCGTTAATTAAGCCGAGTCGTTAATAGTAGGAGCATGATTAAACCGGGTCGCCATATTGTAAGTTTGGGAAACGCTGCTATAGATTATGTGGTAAAGAAATAATTTTTGGGGGATTTTGCCCCTTTAAGACATTTTAAATTTGAATGGTGAATTAAGCAGTCTTTTTTTCTTTCCGAATTTAGCTTTACAAAATAACTTATCTTTCTCTATTAATTTAACATAGGCTATAACGTTTTTAGTTCTAACAACTGAGTTAAAATGGAGACAATAATTGAAACTTGTAACATATGAATGTAAACAAGAATGCGCCCCTCTAGCCTAGGGGATGTGCCTTAAGGGGCGGTAAAACACGTACTGGTCAAAACCAGCCACAGGCTGGGAAGCGAAAGGGGGAAGGGTGGGTTCTTACGTCGTGGTCGTCAATGTCTTTGTCATCGTTCGTGTTGTCATTGCTCCGTCGTCATTGAGGTCGTCAAGAGAAGGTGGAGAGGTTCCCGACGACGACCGTCAGAGTTCGCCTCTAGTTTCGGGACATAAGGTACTACCCTACTTACTAGCTGATGTTTTCGAGATGACTTTACCTCTTTCCTTGCATTTGTCGATACCCCGAGCCCAGACGGGAGCAGATGATGTAGACAATATATTTTGTTGTTAACCATTAGGTCATAATACACCACTATAGCCTAGGGGATATGGGGGGGGGGGAGACGTCTCATGGTGGTCGAATCAGCCACGGGTAGTTACAGGAAAGGGGGTTCTCACGTAGCATTCGTCATCGTCTTTGTCATCGTTCGTGTCGTCTTGGTCGTCGTCGTCGTCGTCGGGATTTCGTCAAGGTAAAGTTTAGTCTACATCTAGCACCGTCATCTGATGAATGGATTATACGTTATTACTACTACGTTATTATCTATGAAAAATATTATTTGCGATTTTTTTCTTTGATGGGGAGAACTTGTTTCCTGTTGCAGCTTGAAAGTTTTCATTTTATAAGAGGAACGGAAACTTGACTTATTATTATGGGTGTGTGAGTCATGATTTTGTAGTTCGAGTCGAGTCCAAGAACTTAAAATAACTCTAGTATCGAGTCCAATAGTGGCTACTTTTTTTTTTAATTTCACTATTGGTCTCCTGACATTATATTTACAATATGAACAATATTAATTTTATTTATACATTGAAGTAAGTCAAAAGTGAAGAAAGTGAAGACTACGTAAAATATATTGATGATCTTGATCTAGATCATTTTATTGTACAAGCATAATTGTTATTATAGCTAGGTGTGTTTATCATACGAGTTTAAGCGGTTCAACTAATTCTATTTAAAAGTTAGTTCGAAATAGTTTCGAACTGAGGATACAAAACAAGAAATATGGCACTTCAGTGATTCTGTATGTGTGTATACGTCGAATATCAGCCGAATCAAATTGAAAAATAGTTTTCAAATGTGTAGGAATTCTTTTAACGACAATGGTTTTGTTTGAGAAAAAAATACTTTTTGTTTGTTATTTGTCAGACAGTGAAAATGCAGTGCCCAAGGTGTATCGAAACTTGCACGCTCAAGGTACCCCCAAATTCCGTTTGGAGATTGAATAAACCTTGCAAATTTTATACGTACTCCGTACTATGTTTTCCATAGTATTGCCACAGATGATAGACTGCAGCTACACTGCGATATATGCATTTCAAAACATTTTAAAAATACAATCCAGAAATTACAAAATCTTTCCCGACCAGGGGATTGAACCCAGGTCTCCCCCATTTCGGATATAAGGGCGCCTGAGCCAACTAGACTAAGAAAACGTCAAAGTCGTTGTTAGACGAGTGAGTGAGTCATGTGTTGAGTACCGGGAGCATTTGTTTTTAAGTTTGATTATATTGGTATGAATAATAAGGTTTTTAAGTTTAGTTATATGCGCGTCAACTTTAAGGCCATAATGCGCCACTCTTTCCTATGATAAGCTAGAAAGGAAAACCAACGCTGTCTAGATCAAGTCTTATGTTTTGGGGTAAAAAAGGAATGATACTGGGCACTCAACACATGGCTCACTCATCGTCTATTAACGCTTTGGCTGTTTCCTATAAAGTGAATGTGAATGCAAGGGATGAGTCTTGTTAAACACAGCCCATGGACATTCCTAAATGTTTCTTTACGCGCGAGACCCTGGCTCACGAGGTCTCAGGCTCGACTCCCGCCTTCACTTTGACCTCCGCGAGAATCGAAACCAGGAGGCCTGTTTACTAACGTGATAGAAACCTAGTCCAGCGACAGGGGCGAATTAGATATTGAACACAGGGATATTTGCAGATCTGAAGAGTAACGTAACGGAAGCAGCTCTAACGAAATTACTGTTTTTAATTACTTCACATTATTCTGTTTATATAGTTTTGTCTGTCATGAAGCAGGAAGTAGCCACTAGACGAGCCGCACCTATATTCACCATCAAGTGAGGGGTACACTGTCCCTCTTAGGTGATGTAGATACAGGTCTGTAAAGTACTCACGTGCATAGTTTTAATACAAGGTAACAAGGCTAATATAATACGTGATGTCATGTAAATAAGAAGCATTTCATAATTATTGTTGTTGTGACCTCTGGAACAGTTCATATTCTTGATTGCACCAACACTCGAGGCTCCCAATCAGTCTTATCACTGACACTTTGACCTCTGACCTGTTCTCCTCACGCCACCCAGGGCTTTCATCTTGAGATGAACTTTGCATCTGAGTCGACCCGGCGAGTGTGGATTGGCCTAATAACATCACGTGGTGCCTGGTCCGTGGGTGTTTGCTATTGGACGACGGCCATCTTGTTTGTCTCCTGCTTCCAAGTCCACTGACGTGGTGTTGCTCACGGCTGGTTGTATAAAGCGACGACCATATCTAACCCATCATTCTCAGCCCAGAGCTTTGTCGTCTCATCTATAATATTATTATCTCTCTGTCAACAATGTCCAAGGTGTTGTTTGCACTGCTTGTGAGGCAGGCCTCCAGGACGTCCGTGAGTAACTCCTTCTGTTTTAGTTTTATATTTCTGAATAATTAATATTAACTTTTCTAATTACAGGAGTGATTTCCGAACAACAATATTATCAAGAAATCTACATATAATTTATCAATTTTTTAATTTTTCCAAATATCTCACATTAACTAAATTTTAAGAAAAACCATAATATGCTTCCTATCATGTCGTCAATATAATATGTACTGTGTTGTTTTATAATTTCTAGGGAAACACCCAATTTCATGTCAATATATTTATATATTGTTTTTGAATTTATAAATAGAAAAATATGAAATTGTTTCAGAATGACAGGTTTATCAGCACAGGCCCATTGCAAGAACATGTTGCTGTCCTGTAGTGTTGTTGCACAAAGCTGCTTATGTTTAGGACGTCAGGTCTGAGAAACCCGACACCTCGGTTCAAACCCCACTCGAGTTGTATATTATATTGTAGCTATTGTGTAAATTGTGTGTCTAGAAATAGCCCTCGTTGTATGCACAAGGTAAATTATATTATAATCAATGTATCGTGGGGTCTGTGCAAAGACATCAGTTTCCTTCCAGTGCTGAAACCATGTTTTTAAAACTCATAAAAATTTTGCAATATTCAACAAGTTTGTTGGACGCAGGATCGGTTGGGCAGTGTTAATATGGGGCCCGGCAATTTGGGGACCGTGGTTGGGTTACCAAACTATGGCTACCATCACAAAAATTAAAACATATCTAAAATAATATCTTGTTTCTGACACCTTTTGACTTCTAAAATTATGTTAAAAACTTTTTGTTATTTTAAATGTAACTTTTGAAGTTTACAAACTTACTTATGGGTCAAGGAAAACATTGTAATTTATTTATACCCTTGTTCTTGTGTTGGTGTCGGGCTTCTAAGGCCACCCTGTCTCCTAACCCCGGACCTTTTTTTGGCTTCTAAAGCCCCTGTGACCGAGGTGTGCTACACGTTGCGAAGCGGGGGGCTAAGAAGACAAACGGTCCGGGCTTAGAAGACAAAAGTCTTCTTAGGCCCTGTCTTTTAACGCCCCACGATTTGTTTTTTTTTCGGTCCACTGTTTGCAAAGCGGGTTTGTATTACTTTAGGTGAAACCATAAAATTCCAAATGTTGGGTTTGGTGGGTGGGGGGGTGGGGATAAAAAATAAATCATTAGCAATATTCGATTGATTAGGATATTGCTTAACGTCTCATCGACTCGAAAATGTTGCAATTAAATCAGTAGGCATTGCAAAAGCACTGTTTTAATATGCATTGATTTTATTGTGACGATTTTATTGTGACAATTTTATTCTAGTTGAATGTTGATAAAGAATTGGTTTTGGGAGAACTAACACCATGGTTTTCATTACTTAACAGTAACTGTGTAGCTGCGTGGGTAGACCCCAAATACACATAAATGTATATCTTTTACTTTGCATACTTAATATAATATTACTGCATAATTATGCCGAGTTGGGAACCTGCTCATCTTAAACATTAATATTGTGTCGTTTTCAATTATTGCTGGCACTCAATGTCGTCCAAGATGTAATAATACTATTTACTTCAATTCAGAAATTAAAAAAGTCCGCCCCAACCGGGATTCGAACCACGGGTCTCCCACACTCTAGGTGAGCGTCGTAACTACAAGACCATCAGGAAGGGTAAATTTTAATCTATGAATTGTAGTTGCATTATACCGTTGAGTGACTAATATATATTTAGTCACTCAACGATTATACATCTGAAGGGCATTGTTAAGATGCTCACCTGGAATGTGGGAGACCTGTGGTTTGAATCCCGGTTGGGGCTAACTATTTTAATTTCTGAATTGTAGTAAACTAGGAAGCTTCGCAAACGCTTTTTCAGGCGCGTTGTTGGATGAGCGTAATTTTTTAAACGAAAAAGCGTTTTATTACGATTTTCATAAAAAAATATTTTTCGATTACGCTCAAATTTCACACCAATATATTAATTCATAAAATTAAGGTTCTGTATAAAAATCATTACAATCTGATAAAGCATGTAGACGTTATAATTCGAAGAAATGTAAAATAAAAAAATAAAAACGTAAAATTGCGATTTCCATAAAAAGTTATTTTTGGATTGCGCTCAAATTTCACACGAATATATAAATTCATAATATTTGGTTTTCTGTGAAAAAATCATTACTATCGGGATAAAGCATGTAGGTGTATATTTCAAAAAATTTTTTTAAAAAATCAAAAAAAAAATCGTTATTGCGATTTTTATGAGAAATAATTTTTCGATTGAGCTCAAAAACGTGGCAGTTCTAAGTTCAGAGTTTTCGAAGGCCTCCAGAAAATTTCATTGTAATTAGGGTATTGGTTTATCCGAAATCGTGTTAACAAACACACAAAAATACAAAAAAAAGGGGGAAAACGGATTTGTTTCTCAAGTGTAGTGAAATGAAATCTTCGCTTCGCTCGCTACGCTCATCCAATAAACTGGGAAAAGGCCCTTAAGTCCCGCCGCGTTGTTGGATGAGCGTAATTGGTTCATTGAGCTCCCATGTTTATGCGGATTTTCTTTTATTCTTTTGAAAAAATCATGACTAAGTTGAAATTTTTTTTAAATTTTATTTAAATAAAAAAAATAAACTGAAATTTTAATTCTTTTAAATTGATATTAATTTTAAAAAAGAAAAAATCGTAAAATTGCGATTTCTATAAGAAATAATTATTTGATTGCGCTCAAATTTCACACGAATATATTAATTCATAAAATTAAGGTTCTTTAAAAAAATCATTACAATCGGATAAAGCATGTAGGTGTAATAAGTCAAAGAATTGTCTGAAAAAAGAAAAAACCCGTAAAATTGCGATTTTCATGAGAAATAATTTTTTATTTGGCTCAAAATCGTGGCAGTTCTAAGTTCAGAGATTTTAAAGGCCTTCAGAAAATTTTATTGTAATTGGAGTATCAATTTAGTCGGAATCGTGTTAACGAACACACAAAAAATACAAACAGAAAAAAAAAATTTAAAAAGAAAAACATTCCGGATTTTTTTCTCCAGTGTAGTAGAATGGAATCTTCGCTTCGCTCGCTACGGTCATCAAATAGGTTGATTATTTTGGAGTAGACATCCACTTGTTGGCCAGTGGTGGGTGCGGGTTACTGGGCCCGGAGAACGAAGTGAGTTAGCGACGGCCTCGGCCCGGGGTAGAATAGGCCCAGAGCATGGCTCTGCTAATCGTAAAAGGCGATTCAAGAGAAAAAGTCCACCTCGCAAACATCAGCTAGTGAGAGCGGAGTATCTTACTCCCCAAACTAGAGGCGAGCTCTGGCAATCGTCGTCGGGGACCTTGCCCCCTTCCCTTGACGACCCCCCGGCGACGATGACAATGACACAACGAACGACAACAAAGACGATAACGACCGCGACGTGAGAAACCCCCTTCCTCCCCTTACCCGTGGCTTGTTCTGACCAGCATTAGCTCCTCCCCCCACCCCCCTTAGGCTAGAGTTGTGCATTATGACCTAACGGTTGACGCGTCCTTAATCCAAATAAACAAAATACAGGGGTGCATCTCTGAATTTTTCAATAGTTTTTATTTTTTCAATGCCAATTAATCGTTGAACGAAATCTATTTCATACTTTTGATTCGTGTAAGGAATTGAAAATATAATTTCATCCACATTTTCATTTTATTTGTTTGTTCCGGAAATAATTTTTTTTTACTTTTCCAAAAAAAGAAGTAAAAATGACCCCAAATTGCCTGTTTTGGTTAAAACTAATACATATAGTGGGGGGGGGGGGGGTATCTGAGACAGTCGTTGGTCTTCTAAGAGTTCACGAACGAACGAAGATTGAACGATTCTTCTTTTGGCCCTCCTGCTACAAGTGTAGATCAAGTCCATACTTTATACTTTTCGACTGTAACAAGTAACAACTTTGTGTGACAACCATCATAACAGATTAGAACGTGCCATTTTCTTTTTAATTGGTTTTGCTTCTTTTTTCTACTTCGTTTTTTGATGTGTTGCTAATTTTAGAGAGCGCGATCATTACGTCTGTATATCGGAGTCGTTTATTGAACATCGAGTTGAACATAGTTCGTAATTGATGCAAACTGAAAACGCAAGTGTCAGACATAGACTTTTGGAAATAAATTTTAGTAATAATATAGTTTTTTTCTCTTATACACGAGTATCAATAAACTCATATTTTGGCCCAGAACTCAGCTTGACCAGTGACCCCCCCCCCCCCCCCCACGGGACGGGGCCCCCCAAGTCTTGCGGGGGCGGCTTGGTTACCGCTACGCCACTATTAAACCTTAATAACGGATAATTAAAGTTTTTAATAAATATATTAATTAATAATGGATGGGCCCTAAATGGGCCATCCTACCATAGTAGATTTTCAAGATTATCGCGAATCAGGAAGAAAATGCTAGCACATTTTGGTGTATATGGCCTTTTGACGGATTCAAAACACTTTTTTTAATTAATTTTCAAAGAATCGAGATAATAATATTGAAAAGTGCTACGATAGGTGCCTTTCTATTTCATTCTATCTAATTTTGTGAAGCTTCATATTCATACATAAAATATGACTATGACAAGAATAATATATTAAGAATACATAAAAAATAAATTAAATTCCAAACGCTTCGGAAAAACTATTGTTTTTATTTCATAGCATAGGTATTTTAATTTAAAATTTTAAATTTGATTTTGTTAAATACGCACCCTTTAAAAAATGGAAACCTAGTTTTCGGTAACGCAGGGAATAAAATTCTCTTTTTATGTAATTCAGTGTGATATTTTCTTTTAGGGCTATTGTATCGTCCTCTAAACTATATTTTAAAATTAAAGGAAGATGACGGCAATCTTATCTAAATAAAGTGAGGGTCTTGAAGATAACAAAAACATATATTTTGTATTTTTTGGGGCGGGACGATACGTACCTGTTAGCCATAATATGCGAATTTGGGACAAAAGTGGAACACTGGGCTAGGTTTTAAATTTTTGAGCGACGATTTTTTAAATATTGTTACTTCACATCATTGCCTTCCACCTCCTTATAAGGAGAAACAATTTTTGAAATACCGTTCGATATACGATTTGTTGTCAGGGTACAAATAAGAGTTTTGTACCTGCGGACGAAAAAATAGAACTTTAAAACGATATTTCACAAAATTGTTTTTCCTTATAAGGAGGTGGAAGGCAATGATTTTTAAGCGAGCAAAGCGAGCGTTTCCATTTGACTCTGCCGGAAAAATTTGTCACTCGTTTTGTTTTTTTTTTGTTTGTTTTTTTCTTTGTTTGTTTGTATGTCTCGCCATAAACGTTCAAAACGGAGGCTCGGATCGAGTTGAAACTGACCATCCGCAAGCTTTGTTCTCGATTGAATGCCATTAGTTTTGTGGCAAAATCGTTTAAAATTTAAAAAAGTTACATTAAAAGTTAATCAAAAAGTTTTTTTTCAAACTAACCGGCGACAAAATCTGAGATAGCCAAATCATTTAGAATGTCCGTCGGTCACAAATATTTTAATTTTAGTTTGACCCGATAAGTAGTGTAGATGGAAATTACATTATAACAAAAGTAACGTTGCCATGGCAACGAAAACACCCCGCGAAGTTTCAAATTTGCACTGCCACCTAGAAGTTATCAAAATACTTTCGAGGAAGCAGTCTATTATTGTCACCAAAGAGTTTAAATATTTTTCCCAATGAGTCAAGGTTCCTCTAGATGGCGGTGGATTTTATCCACAAAGTAAAATTTACAAAAGGGTTTACCCAAATACCTTGGCAATAATAAATAATATCGGAAACATGGCCCTGTGGACAGCGAACGTCGCAAATTTTAAAATTTAAAAAAAATGTGCATTGTGGGTCTAGCTATAGCACGTGCTCGCTTATCAACGCGTCCAACTGAGCGTTTCCTAGTTAGAAAACAATATAAAACAATCTTTCGCTCTAAATTAAGTATAACCCCTTTGCTCAGTGTTCCAACTTTGTCCAAAAATTTGCATATAATGATGACAGAGAGTAACATCCTGCCCAAAAATATTACAAAATATATTTTTCCTTTATGTTTAAGACCCTCACACTCATCTAGAAAAGATTGCAGTCATTTTCCTTGATTTTTAAATAAAGTTTAGAGGACGATGAAAACAGCCTTAAAATTAATAATATAAGGGCCCATAATATTTTTTGGGTTTATCAGTGCATTTTATTATTTCAACCAACGTTTCCCAGTTTAATTTTAAAGAGAAATTTAAAATAATCAAAGAAAAATCAAGCAAAAATAAAAACAAATTATATCAAAACAAGTACTGCCACTGGCAACAAGCTTTAGGTATACATTCTCACACATTAGTCAAAAGAGGTATAATTTAACTAAAATGTAGTAGAGGTATCCTTAATTACATCAACATGAATCAATATGTCTACAACAATCTATAATTGGATGAGCGTAGCGAGCGAAGCGAAGATTCCATTTCACTACACTGGAGAAAAAAATTCGGAATGTTTTTTTTTTGTGATTTTGTGTGTTTGTCCGCACGATTCCGGCTAAACCGATACTCCAATAACGATGAAATTTTAGGGAGACCTTCGAAATCTCTGAACTTAGAACTGCCACGTTTTTTAGCGCAATCGAAAAATTATTTCCCCTTTAAAAATCGCAATTTTACGATTTTTTTTCCGATTTTTGAAAAGTTTCTTCTCCTTATAACACCTACATGCTTTATCCGATTGTTTGATTTTTTCACAGAAACCATAATTTTATAAATTTAAAAGTTTCGGTTAGTAAAAATTTGAGCGCAATCAAAAAAATTATTTTCTCATGAAAATCGAGATTTTACGGGTTTTTTTTTTTTTAAAACAATTCTTTGACTATTACACCTACATGCTTTATCCGATTGTAATGGTTTTTTCACAGAACCTTAAATTTATAAGAATTTAAAATATATTCTTTGTGAAATTTGAGCGCAATCGAATAATTATTTCTTATGAAAATGCAATTTTACGATTTTTTTCTTATTTTAAATTTCGATTAACTAAAAACATTAAAAATTAAAGTTTTTTTTTTTTTTTTTTTTTTAAATCTTCAACAGTAATGACTTTTTTACAAAACAACAGAAAAACCGCATAACACATGGCAGCTCAATACACCAATTACGCTCATCCAACAACGCGGCGGGACTTCGGCGTTTTCCTAGTTAAATTTTAAATTTTTATCGTGGGCAACCTGTTATAGTGTGCAATTAGCCCCTCTTCAGGTGAGCTAGGTATGTGCGGATAGGAAATTGTGAAGGGATGCCCGAGGGCTGTTTAAAAGGACTCAATCCCTTGCATTCGCCTTAACGACTGAGGAAAACCTCGGAAAAAACCTTCAGTCAGGATTGCCGGTCTCGACGGGATTCGAACCCGGGACCTCCCGAATCAGAGTCGAGCGCTTAGCGCCCGAGCCAACACTGTTAAACGAGGGAGTGAAGCGACTGAGTGTCTCCATTCAACTCAAACCCGGCGCTCATTCTGTGAGTCTGTGTGCGTGCGTGTGTGTACGTCGAAAATCAGCCGAATCGCTGAACAGATTGAGCTGAAATTTTAAACAGGCATCCGGTACAAGTTTACTGAGAACTGTTAACAAAATCAGCTAGGTTCGTTGCGATTTAAACCTACAAGAAGTAAAAAATTGAAAAAAAAGCTGCTAATGTGTAGGACCTATTTTAAAAACAATTGTTGTTTTTGAAAAAAATATTTTTGGTTTGTTATTTGCCCGGCCGTGAAAATGCAGTGCCCAAGGTGTATCGAATCTTGCACGATCAAGGTACACCCACATTCCGCTCGGATATTGAGCAAACCTTGCAATCTTAACACGATTTTCTTACTGGCTATGTTCTCTATATAGTATTGTCACAGATGATAGACTATACACTGCGTGATATGCATTTCAAAACATGTTTAATATTTTTTTAAAATACAATCCAGAAATAACAAAATCTTTCCCGACCAGGGGACTGGACCTATAAGTATCACAGTCCCACACATTTCAGGTATAAGGGCGTCTTAGCCAAAACTAGACTAGAAAATCGCCAAAGTCGTTGTTAGACGAGTTGGTCCTGACTGGCTCGTTGGTCTTGTTGTTAGCGTATCTGCTTTCAATGCAGAAGGTCCAGGGTTCGATTCCCGTCAAAGTCAGAAGTTTTTTAACTTCTGATTTGGACTTAAGTCCATCAGTTCTTGTCTTAGGAGTTTGTAAACGGTGACTTTGGAGCCGTCCTAGCAACGAAGCACTGTTCTGAATCGGCCTTGTTGATTCTGGCGTGGATCCGCGGGTGTTCGCACTGGCCATACCACTGATTGCTATATTTCCTATTACAAATATCGATCTTTGGTTGGTTATCGCTCACTCGTCGATTGCGTCGGGGCCTACAGGGTTGGCTTGGTCGCTTTGATTTACTTCCCCCCACTGAAAATCAGTTATATAACAGAGTGGGTAGACTCTTAATACTATTTATTTATTTATTTTATTTTTATTCATATGTTTAGTACCCGGGAACATTTGCATCTAAGTTTGATAACTATATTGATATTAATAAAACGCTTTTTAAGTTTAGTTGGTATAAGGGCGCGTCAACTGTAAGAACCCTATATGATGATAGGCTAGGGTTTTTATTGAAAGTAAAAGGTGAAATTGAACGTAGACCTACGAAAGCCTACGACAAATTTTAAAGTATAGACCCATCTAAAAAAAATTTCAATCGTATTTATATTTAAAAATATATTTTGACATTTATTTATTCCCATAAAATAAGCTTTGGCTCAATTTGATATTAGGTAGTCTGGGTGATTTTAAATTTAAATTAATTTTAAAAATTTTTTTTATAATGAAGTCAGAGAAGCTCACCTTGGAGCCATCGAATTTTGAACTTCTCGTACCCGAAATAGTAATAGTGCCAATTTCCACGCTAGTTTCACTTTTTGCACTTAATTTGCCATTAGGCCTAGGCCCTTTACTCCACTATTTTGTTTTTCTTTTTCTACGCCTTATAATATTCTTAATACTACCAAATTTATACTTTCAAATCCCGAAATATACACGAAAATATATGTATCGCGGATCACTTCTCTGTGTATTATATTTAATTTCACGCTCGTCGTTTCGATCAACTGTGTGTATATCATGTTCGATGGCCTCAAGCAAAAAACACAGAAGTGTAAAGATCAGAAAAAAATACAATTTCGTTTCTACTAATAAATTAATACAAAAAAAGGAACCCGAAATACTAATTCACTATGTTAATCTTGCTGTTCTTACAGGACCACTAGTATTATTACTAGACCGCATTATTATTCGATGCAAATTTTGTGTTAACGTTCTTCCACTGTGGCTTAACTTAAGACAAAATTTACATATTCGCATATATAATTTTTTACTTTCCAAGGAGAGACGTCTCATGAACACTCGTTTTGTACTTCTTCCAAAAATTGTATTTAAAAAATAAATAATGGGAACTTTTAGGTAATTTTTGTTAATTTACCCTGTTTTCACAAGTTTCCATTTACACAAAAAACTAGTGCACGTTTTGTCCTTTTTAGGCTATTTTACGCTGTAAACGACGAATGCACGTGTGAGATCAAATGACATAGTCTTATAATAGCTAGTTGGATAAGGCTAACAATTAAAGGTTTTGTGGTAGAGGCCTGAATTTTGGACTGTATACTCAGAACAATATTCTAAGAAAATTGCCTCGAGGTGCCATGACAAAGGTTGATAAAATGGCATTTTAAAAAAACTCAAAAATTCAAATATCAAACTAAATTTTATCCTAAGATTACAAAATTAATACATATTGTAGATATGAAATTTATTTAAAAAAAATACATATTACCATATATGTATATCTAACCATATTTTACACCCTTTGACTTTTATTAACAAATTTTCTCACTATGCTGGGAGGATTGGCCTACCAGACGTGGGTTTTGTGATAGGGCCGTGAATTTTCTCTAAAATACTCAGAAGAATGTTCTCTAAAAAATGGCTCGAGGTGCCCTCAAAAAAGTTGCTTGCTTATAGAAGAAAAAGGGGGTGTATAAAAGGGGTGATAACACTAAAAATAAATAAATCTGTATTCAAATATAAAAATTAAGGACGCCAAATTAACATTTATTGTAGATTAAGATCTAAAGTTTAATTTAAAAAAATTAAAATTTCACAATATATGTAAATCTGATCAGATTATGCGGCCTGACCACTTTTCATAAATTTTCTCAATATTAACGAAAGTGTATCGTGTGAACACTTGTTTTGGGCCCAAATTATTCCAATATTACGAATTAGGACGAAAAGAACATTTGCAATGCCTTGGGTACATTTTCACACAACTTTGACCCATTTTTACACATTTACTCAAGATTAACGAAAGTGTATAGTGTGACCCACTCGTTTTGTCTCCAAATTATGTCAATAATACGAATTAGGACGATTTTTTTAACACCTTGGCACATTTTTTGGGGGCTTCAATCACATTTTCAAATACAAATGTTTACAACATTTTAGTTTTATTTTATTAAATCGTACAACGCGCACAAGGCAACATACTCGTAAATAATTTGTCAAATTTAGGGCTGCTCTATAATTCAATAAATTTTCAATTCAAATCTTTTATTTCATTAGCAATTGCAAAAGCATTGCCCCTTAAAAATACATAGTTCATGTACAAGTCTTGAAACACGCTTAACTAATTCTAAAATCTACTTACAAAATACCTTAATTTTACATTTTTAATTCTACATGCAAAATACAATATTACATGTTTTTCATTTTACATTAAAATAAAATTAACATATTTAATTCATATAATTATTTTAACAATAATATTTCCTCATCGTCCTCAATTTTTAGTTGTTTATCGTCAAAATTAAATTTGTAATAACATTATTCACAAAAATAATTTCTTATCATTTAATTATTCATAGGCTCTATTTAAATACAATACAATATTTACAAAAATTTCTTCTCAGCGTTATATTTTTACCCTCTTTTCTTTCACCCTCAAATTTTTAATACAATATTCACCCAAGAGCAGTCTTACCATCTTGAAATTCTTTTTATACTATAAAAACCCATGAAAAATTTGATATTGTTTAACGTTTATTTTAAATTTGTCTCTATTTATGTTTAGGTCTTTTAATTTGTTGGTAAATTGTTAAAAAGAATTACACCAGCTTTAACTGGGGGCTCTGTTTGATAGGGTTGAGTCGTGTTGGGTTTGGTGTCAATTACTGTTAAATCTTGTATTCTGGTTATGTATAAAACTGTTTTGGGTAAAATGAGATGGATTATCTTTGACAAATGTAAGAATTTCGAGAATGTATAAGCAAGGTACGGTTAATATATTCAGCTGCACAAAAAGTTTTCTGCAAGATGATCTATAACTTTTCCGACCTAAAATTCTGACAGCCTTTTTTGACATTAAATATGTCTTGAGCAAATGTAGACCCACCCCAAATTAATATACCATATAGTATAATAGATTGTACTTTTGCAAAAAATGCTACTCTGTTGATAGGGTAACTCACTTGATGTGATAGTTCTTTAAGTGCATAACATGATGTGTTCTTCCCAATTTAGTCTATAATCAATATTAATCCCGAGTAAACGACAGTGTTCTACAGTATTTAATGTACACTGATTGTAATTAATTTTTATTTCATTAAGTTTTCCTTTAGTTTGAAATCTCATTAGGTTGGTTTTTGCGCCGTTTAATTTAAGTTTATTGGGATCAAACCATTCCTCTAACTTGCTAAGAATAAATTTAATATTTGCTATTAATTCTGCCACATCCTTTCCTGTAATAACCACACTGGTATCGTCTGCAAATAGTATAACTATGCTAAATTCACTATTTATATTTGCAGGTAGATCATTAATGTACAAACTGAAATAGATAGGCCCTAATATTGACCCTTGGGGCACGCCATTTCGTATTTCTTCCCATGATAGATTCTTTTAGATTTACAATTCTGTAACTTGACCATTTGCTTTTTTACAAAATAATATATGACTTTATCCATTTGGAGGGAAAAACCATTGATACCATAAAAGTTCAATTTTTTAATTAAAATATTATGGTCAATGGTATCGAAAGCTTTGGACAAGTCACACATTAACACTGCTACTTCTTTTTATGTTCTAAAGCTTCAGTGATTTTATGAACTATGTTGAAGGTTGCTGAAGTAGTTGAATATTTCTTCCAAAAACCCGTGTTGTTCCTCACATAGAATTTGATTAGTATCAAGAAATTCCGTGAAGCGTTTTAAGAAAAGCTTTTCTAAAAGTTTTGAGAATATTGTTAGAAGAGTTATTGGTCTGTAGTTATCTATATCTTTTTGTTACCTTTTTTGAATAGTGGCTTAATAACAGCCATTTCGCCCCTATCTGGGTAAAATGCCAACCATGAAGGAGAAATTGAATATATCCGCTAGTGGTTTAGCTATAAATACAGCGATGGATAGCCTGGCAATAGCTTCCCGTTTTTGTTACAGTTAACAGGCAATGTTAAATCATAACCAATATTCCTGTTACCCCTGCAGGGCCTCGTTCCCGGGCTATTGTGAATAGTCCTTGTGTAAATAACTCAATAGAATTCTAAATGAAAATTAAATTCTGAAAGTGTTATGGAACAAATCTACGACTTCCCGTGCACTAATAAAATAAATATACTGTAACTATTTGTATAACATCAATAACTATGCTTTTAAAGAAGATATTTTGACAAGTTTATATAACTAATTACCAATTCACTGATCTTTTATTCAAAACATACTTATAACAAAAAAAACCCGTATGAAGACCATATAAAATGGAGGATCGATTGACCAAAAAAAGAGTCATCCATCAACGTGGCTATATTATTAAAGCGTTAGCAAAAACGGCCAGTATTCACAGTACATGATTCACACATCATGAATGTACATTTTGATCCAATAGGTGTGTTGACACTCGATACAAAAAAACCAAAATTGTTAGGTAACTCTAAATAGGCTATTGGACGTTATTGTTAGAAAATGGATCAGAGTCCATTGCGTGAAAATATGCCCAAGGTGTTACCAAAAAAAAACGTTTTTAAATTCGTATATTGACATAATTGGGATTAAACGAGTGGTCACACGATAAAACTATCGTTATTTTTGAGTAAATTTTGTAAAAAAAAAAAGGGGGGTCAAAGTCCATTGCGTAAAAATGTACCCAAGGTGTTTTAAAAATTATTTCGTAATAATTCGTTTTATTTGGGATAATTTGGACAAAACGAGTGGTCACACTATACACTTTCGTTAATCTTGAGTAAATGTTTTGAAAATGGGTCAAAGTCTTTGTGTTTAAAATGTACCCAAGGCATTGCAAAATGTTATTTTCGTCCTAATTCGTAATTTTTGGAATAATTTGGACAAAACAAGGTGTCACACGATACACTTTCGTTAATATTGAGTAAATTTATGAAAAGTGGTCAGGGGCATAATCTGATCAGATTTAAAATATATGGTGAAATTTTAATTTTTTAAATTAAACTTTAGATCTTAATCTACAATAAATGTTAATTTGGGCGTCCTTATATTATATTGAATACAGATTTATTTATTCTAGTGGGTTATCAACCCCTTTTAGTACACCCCCTTTTTCCCTATAAGCAAGCAACTTTTTTGAGGGCACCTCAAGCCATTTTTTAGAGAAAAATTTTTTTGAGTATTTTAGGGAAAATTCACGGCCCTATCACAAAACCCACCGTTGGTTGGTCAATCCTCCCAGCACAGTGAGAAAATTTGTAATAAAAAGTCAAAGGGTGTAAAATATGGTTAGATATACATGGTAATATGTATTTTTTTTAAATAAATTTTTGACTTTTATCTACAATATGTATTAATTTTGTAATCTTGGGATTAAATTTAGTTTGATATTTGAATTTTCGAATTTTTTAAAAATGCCCAATTTTTCAAACCCCTTCCACCCCCTTAACCGGACGAATTTTGTCATGGCGCCTCGAGGCAATTTTCTTTGAATATTGTCTGAGTATACAGTCCAAAATTCAAAACCTTCACCCCCCCAAAACCCCTAATTGTTCTTGTATTGTCCTTTTAAACCGCTTGGGCTATAACATTTATGCTTCCTGTCCTGTTGGTACTAAGTTTCAAAACTAGGAAGCTTCGCAAACGCTTTTTTTAGTCGCGTTGATGGATGAGCTTTTTAATTATAAAATTTTAATATTAATTTAAAATAATAAAAACATATTAACACGGCCCATACAAAGCAATCATTAGGTCTGTTGGATCTTTGATTGTTTGTAACAAGGCTCTGGGTTAGGTATAAAATCTCATGTGAAGTTTTCATACAAGGCGTGTGAGAAAGATCAAAAATCTATATTTTCGTGCTATTTTGGGCGGATTCTGACCAAACGGGTGGGGCTACAACGGTTTATATTTCACATGGGGCATAATTCTAAGGGTGATGATTGAATTTTGAAAGAAAAAGTTTAAAAAGTAGTCAGAATCCATAGAAATAATTTTTTTAATATTTAACACCTCAAAAAACTCAAACTAAAACCTTTATTTCTATAGATTCTGGCTAACTTTTTCAACTTTTTCTTTCAAAAGTCAATACATCACCATTACCTTAATGTGCATGTGAAATATGAACGTTGCATCCCCATCCATTTGGTCAGAATCGGCCCAAATGTCACGAAAATATCGCAATAAAAACCGAAAAAAATCGTAAAAGTACGATATTAATGAGAAATATTTCTTCGATTGTACCCAAAAACGTAGCAAGTTGAGATAATAATAAATAATAAATATAATAAATAAATAAATAAAAGATAAAAGTGGAGATAATTGCAATAAAAGACACTAGCAGCTTGGAGGATCCCCCGGTGATTCTAAATACGTAACAGTTTCGCTCTTACGCTCACAGTTGTGGAGATAATTGCAATCAAGATCGCATATGCCGTATTCCCGGTAGAGAGCGAACAAATACAGAAAAAAAAACAAAAAAAAAACACCAAGATAAATTTTTTGGGGGGTCGGTGAAATTGAAGTCTTCGCTTCGCTCATCCAAAAATCGATAATAATAAACACTTAAAAATTCGTTATCATTTCTTATCTGTAATGGCTCATGGGAACGAACAAGGTTTTCGTGCGGGCGTTAGGAGACAGGGCCTAAGAAGACTTTTAGTCTTCTAACGCCCGGGACCGGTTTGTTTCTTAGCCCCCCTTTTGCAACGTGTAGCACAACCGTCGGGCACAGGGGGCTTAGAAACCAAAAAAAGGTCCAGGGGCTAGGAGACAGGGGCTTAAAAATACCGCCCCCTTTGTGTTTATTTTGGGTATGTGTTCCGTTTTCTATATTGTCACCTTCTCATTATTACTTTAATTTGTCTGTTACACCCCACAAATAAGTCATGTTTTGGATTTGTGTTTTTTTTATTTATCATATATTTCTTAATGAATTTGGTTAGAATGTAATATAAAAAAAGTGAAGTAAGTGTGGACAAACATCTGTCTCACAACCTCTGATGTCTTGTCTCCCGGTGTCGCGTCCTTCAAACCTCAAATCAGGCCAGATACGTGCGTGGAACTGGGACGCCCGACTGTCTCATT
>JAMZAV010010935.1:0-21855 GCA_024449915.1 Sweltsa coloradensis | reverse complement strand
CAGGGGGGTCACAGAGTTGGGGAGATGTCGTTGCTCCCCACGAACCTGGCTTTGAGCCCACAAGGCGAGAGCCCCGGCGATCTGAGGCTGGCTGCAGTTCTCTTATTCCGGCGAATGTGAAGGTAGTCCCTTTCCAGAGCAAGGGGAGGACAGCTCACCACGGACGATACGTCGAAGTCGGGGCTAAGCAGCAAAAAAAAATTTCCCCGGTAAGAGTTTTATGATGATGAAATCTTTATGAATTTTATAACTAAAAGAAGGGGTTGAGCAGATTTTATTGTTATTTTGTACTAAGCCTTTATCACTTTGACAAAAAGATCTATATCATTAAAACTACTTTATGAACCCCAAGTTTTTAAAAATTACTTTGAGCATACAAATTGTAAACATTTCCCTTTTTTACAAGACCTCATCAAACAGTTTTTACCTGGCGAGCCCGTGATTTTCCGTGGTGGGTTCCACTCCCTGGGGTCCGGGACATATCACGTTTTTGGAGGAGATGTCGCTGCTCCACAAACCCCTGGCTTGCAGTCCACAGGCAAGAGTCCCGGCGATTGAGGTGGCTGCATTTCATTTCTTCCGGCGAATGTGCAAGTGTAGTCGCCCCGTTCAGATGCAAGGGGAGGCCCCGCTACCAGGACGATACTGTCGAAGTCGGGGCTAAGCAGCAAAAACAGTTTCCCGGTAAGAGTATATTATTGATGATGAAATCGTTATAAATATTTAAATCAATGAATGGTTGAGCCCGAGTTTTTGTTAAGGTTGTACTAAAGCACATTACACTTTGGACTGAAAGATCTTATCTTTTAAACACATTAGAATAAAAATATTATTAAAATTACTTTGAGAATACAAATTGTAAACTTTTTCCCTTTTTTCAAAAAAGACTCTCAACAAACAGTGTTTACCTGGCGAGCACGTGTTTCCCCCTTGGGTTTTGGGTTTCCACCCCCCTGAGCTCCGACAATCTTGAAGAGGAGATGATGCGTTGTGCACAAACCCCGGCTTGCAGCTCCACAAGGCGAGAGTCCCGGGATCTGGGGGCTGGTGCAGGTCACTTTTTTCTCGGCGAATGTGCAAGTTAGTCGCCCGTCTCAGATGAAAGGGGGGAGGACAACTCACCACGGCCGATATGTCGTAGTCGGGGAAGCAGCAAAAAAAATTTTCCCCGGTAAGAAAATATTTGACGACGAAATCGTTGTGAAAAATTTTAAACAACAATTGGAATTTTTGGGACCGAATTCTTGTTTAGCTTGATATAAAAGCATCTACATTTTACAATTGATTTTCCAAGATTGGGAAATTTTAATCACAATTCTCGTGAAATCAACTTTTAATTTTAATAAGAATTAATACAAATTGGGAACAATGGTTTATTGTCCCCCGGTCAAAAAATCCCTCCTGCATTATTAACCTGCCGCCGTTACATATGACCCGGGAACAATAAAAACACAGCGGCGTAGCCAGGGGGGGAAAGGGGGGCAGAGGGGGGCGTGGCCCCCCCCCCGCCCCGTTGTTCTGGCCCCCCTTAACCCTTTAGTTTGTCCAATCAAAGTCCCAAATCCCTTTTTGTGATATAAGTAAATACGGACCCACCTTTTACTTTGTTAGTTCAAAGGCAATAAGTTCAATTTTGTATTTTTTAAGCAAAACCAGGTCAACAATCATCAGCCACCCCCCTTTTCAAATGCTCAAGGTCTTTGCCATTTGCTTCCGGTAGACAAGTTGAGAGTTTTGCTTGTCAAATCCCCTCTAATTCAAAATAAATCTTGAAGGGCCCCAAATATTTTAATAAAGTCATCCCAAACCCAAATTTATCAGCAATGCGCCAGATGAAACGCCTTGAATTATTAAAAAAGCAGAGGGGTTTGCAGATCATGTAAATCGTAAAAAAGTTTGTACAAAAGAGAATGTGTAAATAAAAAACGTTTTCATGATGAGCTTCCCGAAGATTCCCCCTTTGCATCGCAAAAGAACTTTTTCAGGTCACAGTCAGGATTCTTTAAAAATTATCGATACTTTCACCACGCAGTGGAAGATCGCTTTGAAGATTTTGATCATATAATATAATTGATAAGCACTGCCCGCTATACTAAAAAGAGTAAAATCTGTTGATAAATTTAAGAAAGGGAAATTTTTAGGTTAAACAAAAATAAAGAGTATGTATTGGATGTAAAAAATTTGAGATAAAAATATGATTTTGTTTGATGTAAGATAGGTAATGTCGTAATTAAAAAAATATTATTATTATTTTATTTTTTTATATTATTATGTTTAATTATTATTTTATTATTATTTTCTTTCTTTAGCTTTTAAGCCCCAAAAAATTAGAGAAATCAAATATTTTACGAGTCATTTCGCTGTGTTCGTTTTTTATTAAATTACCCGGACGTTTCGTAGTCTGTGCGTTCATCATTGAGGCAACACTGAAAAACCCTTTTCATTTTAGATTGTTTTTGTTTAATTCTTTTGTTCTTCTTTGGCTTGATTTTCATTGCCCAAAGAATAGAAAAAAATCTTGACTTTTTGATGCTGTTGTTGTGTGGCAGTGGGGTGGTGGTGGTTGTTTTGTTTTTGTTGTTTGTCGTCTTGAGAGTAGTTTCCCTATAGGACCCCATGTTTGTTTAATTTAAAAACCCCAAATCCCATTAAAATATTGGGGTGTTTGGCAATTTCAACGATTCTTATGGCGGGGAAAAAAGGGTTTTTTTCTGGCCATATAATTTTGGTATCTTCAAAAAGGATCTTGTGCGTGGGATCATTAGCTTTTTCCACCAGTGTTTGTACTGCCAAAAGGTCCTCTCTGTAGGGGTTTTGCAGTGGCTCTATGTTTTTAATTTAGCCCCATTGTACGACAAGTTTGCCCAATGTAGACCAACCACTTTTAAAAGGGGATTTCATAAACACCACTAGTTTGAAAAGGAATTTTTTTTTTTAACTGGCAAACTACAATTTTAAATTTTTTCTTCCACGGTTTTTAAAATTTTTTGAATTTTTTGTTTGGAGGAGTCTACCAATTTTATGTTGAACTTTAGTAAGGTAATATGGTTTCTTTTTTTCCTTTCTACTTCAAACTGTAGGCCCACTCCGAGTTTGGTTTTTATTAAAAGCTCGATAATATTGTTTAGTGAGCGTTTGTTTGGAATCAAATTCTCATGTCGTAAGAAATTGGATTTAAATTTCGAGAGAGATGTATCATTTAACATCTCCTTTTTCTGTGTTAAGTCCGTACATTGGAATAAGCGATGTGTTGCGGCTAACAAAATTGAATACAACAACAAATAAGGTTTAAACAGTTAAGAAAGTTTGACTGCCCTCTCCGCCAGCAAGTCCACAGTTTCATCGAACCCAGGGATATTCATAACCTGCGAAAGAAGTTTTGATGAGTCTACATTGCGCTTTTTATCTAAAGGGTTAAATTTTTCATAACTCCGCAATATATTCCCGTAAAGAAATCATTTGTGGTGTGGGGGCGGCTATAGTTAAATCCCAGAGAACAAGCAGAGAGATTCGAAAGAAACAGTTGAAAACCTGAAATCATCAAAACCCCCGCGGATAATCTTACTCGTAATGAACACGTGGCACTCAAAAAACTTCGGGCTAATGACAAACATACGTGTTATGAGAGCGGATAAAGGTACTGCAGTTGTGGTCATGGATTTACTATGATTATAAACAGAAAATGAATTGATGTGTTTGCATGAGTGTGTGTATGAGAAACTTACACGTAGCCCTCTGAGCAGAATAACTCTATTGACAACTAAGACTTATTAAAAAGTTCTCCTTTGGATCGGTCATTAAGAAGATGATTATCTCAACATGATCCAAAAATCCGCGTATTTAATGACTTCTAAAATACATAAACAGAATATTCCTTTGAGACCAATTGTGAATGCAATGGGATCTCCAACCCATGAGTTAGCTGATCTTAGTCTAAACACATTTCTAACCGCGGTGCTCTGAGATGAAAATCATAGTAAAAGATTCAGCACATTCGTAGAATTCTTAAAACCTTGCCGTTAGACGAACAAGATCTTTGGTGAGTTTTGATGTGGTTTCACTTTCCACTACTGTCCCAGTTCCAGACGCAATGGACAGTTTTAACAGAAAAATTACCTCTAGCAATTCACATTAATGAGCTGATCGAGCATGCTTCTCGGTAATTTTTTGCTTTTGATGGTGATTTGTACCACAAACATCGGGTATGACAATTGGGTAGCCTTATTCACCAGCCAGTAGCGAATCTGTTCTTAGATGATTTTGAAACAAAGGCATTGAGTGCAGCAACTCTCAAACCAAGAGTGTGGTTGAGATATGGGACGATATATTCGAGGTGGTCTCATGCAGAGAAGCTTTAGAGGATTTTTTAATGGATCTAAATGGCTTACATCCAAGTATACAGTTTACTATTGAAATTGAAAAGGAAGGTCGATTGGCATTTTTGGACGTTCTTGTGACTCGTGGTGAATCCTGTGGGTCACTCAGTTTCGTTAAACAACTCATACAAATTGTACATTCATGAGGACGTGCATCATCATCCTCCACAGAAGCACTCAGTATATTAAATACTCTAGTTACCAGAGCCAACGTTATCAGACAGTACCAGTCTGGAATCGGAAAAATGCGTTCTGAATATGAAAACAAGCGTTACTAACAATGGCATAATAAACCACAATGTTATGCGACAGCATAATAGAAAACCAAAACTACAAGGATGTAGGCCTACAGTTTGAAGATAGAAACAGAGAAAAAGAAGAAAGCAATATTACCTTACGTAAAGTTTCACAACTGATAGAATTGGAGAGGACTCCTCCAGAAACAACAAATTAAAACAATATTCCAAACCGTGGAAGAAAATTCAAAATTGTAGTTTGGCCAGTTAAAGATAAAATTCCTTTTCAATCTAGTGGTTGTTTATGAAATCCTTGTAAATGTGGTTCGGTCTACAATTGGCAAACTTGTCGTACAATTGGGACTAGAATTAAAGAACATAGAGCCGCACTGCAACCACTACAGGAGGACCTTCGGCAGTAGCAAAAACACGTGGTGGAAAATCTAATGATCCCACGCACAGATCCTTTTTGCAGATACCAAAATTTTATGCACAGAGAAACCTTTTTTTCGACTCATAAGAGAATCGATTGAAATTTGCCAAGCACCCCAATAATAATTAATGGGGATATTGGTGGTTTAAATTAAGCAAAACATGGAGTCCGATGATAGGGAAACTGCTCTCAAGACGACAACAACAACAACGACAACAAACCACCCACCACCAACCACTGCCACAACAACAACAGCATCAAGGAAGTCACAAGATGTTTCTAGTTCTTGACAAGGAAAATCAGAGCCAAAGAAGAAGCAAAAGAATCAACAAAAACAATCTCAAATATGTAAAGTTTTTCAGTGTGCCTCAGATGGATGATACGCACAGAGTAATCGAAACGTCAGGTAAATTAATAAAAAAAAACGAACACAGCGAAAGTACTCGTAAAATATTTGATTCTCTAATATTTCGGGCTGTGGAAGCATCAAGCAAGAAATTATTCGCCTCTAGGGAGGAAAATGTATTGTAAAGTAAGTACATTTGAAAAACTACGTGTGAAGAAAGGCTTTCCTATATGTGATCTAGCTTCCTTTGTCGTTGTAGAGACAAAAACGTTACGCCCTAGTTTTTGCTAGAATAAAACATCACCTAATAAACTATCAAACACGGAACATTCTTAAAAGTGCAAGTGCATGCGTTAGTTAGGAATTCAAATTCATCAGTGTCGAAGACGTTGGAAATTAATTGCGAGAGAGATGATCATCTACATCTCCTTCTTGGTGCTGTGTTAAGGTCAGTACATGTGGAATAAGCTTGATGTGGTTGTCGGCTAACAAATCTGAATCACAACAACACATAAGGTTGTTAAACAGTTAAGAAGTTGACGGCCTCTCTCAGCCTAGCAATAGGTCCACATTTCATCGAACCCAGGGATAGTTCATAACCTGTCGAAAGAAGTCTTGACTGAGTTACCCCAATTGTCGCTTTATCTAAAGATTAAAATTTTGCTATAACCTCCGCAATATATTCCAGTAGAAGAAATCATTAGTGGTGTGGAGGGCGGCTATAGTTAACATCCCAGATGAACAAGCAGAGAGATTCGTACAGGAAACATTCGAATCCTGAAGTCATCAAAAACATCCTGCGGATAAGCTTACTCGTAATGAACACGTGGGCACTCAAAAAACTTCGGGTAATGACAACAACGTGTTATGAGAGCGGATAAAGGTTAATGGCAGTTGTGGTCATGGATTTATAGATTATAACAGAAAATGAAATTGTGTGTTGAAGGAGTGTGTGTATGAGAAACTTACACGTAAGCCCTGAGCATGAATAACTCTATGTGACAACTGACTTATTAAAAGTTCTCCCTTGGATCCGGTCATTAAGAAGATTTACTCACATGATCCAAAAATTCCGCGTAATTTATGGACTTCCTAAAATACATAACACAGAATATCCTTGAGACCAATTGGGAATGCAAGGGACTCCAACCATGAGTTAGCTCGATTCTTGTCTAAACAAATTCAACCGCTGTGCCTGAGATGAAATCATATGTAAAAAGATCAGCACATTTCGTTTTAGAACTTCTTAAAACCTTGGCGTATTAGACGACAAGATCTTTGGTGAGTTTTGCTGTGAGTTCACTTTTCACTAATGTCCCAGTTCAGAGCACTGAAGTTTTTAAGAGAAAAATTACATCTTACAATCCACATTACTTGAGCTGATCGAAGCATTGCTTCCGGTTACATTTTTTGGCTTTTGATGGTGCAATTTGTACCAACAAACATCGGGCTATGCCAATGGGTAGCCCCTTATCCAACAGCAGTAGCGAATCTGTTACTAGAGGATTTTGAAACAAAGGCATTGAGTGCAGCAACTCTCAAACCAAGAGTTGTGGTTGAGATAGTGGGACGATATATTCGCAGCAGGTGGTCTCATGCAGAGAAGCTAAGAGGATTTTTAATTTATCTAAATGGCTTAACATCCAAGTATACAGTTTATATTGAAATTGAAAAGGAAGGTCGATGGGGCATTTTTGGAAGTTCTTTGTGACTCGTGGTGAGCCTGTGGGTCACTCAGTTACCGTAAACAAACTATACCAAATTTGTCCATTCAGAGAAGTTCGCATATCATCTCCACAGAAGCACTCAGTATTAAATACTCTAGTTACCAGAGGCCAATTCGTTTATCAGACAGTACCAGTCTGGAATTCGGAAAAAAATGCGTTCTGAAAACAAGCGTTACTAACAATGGCTATAATAACACAATGATATGCGAGCATTAATAGAGAAAACCAAAACTACAGGATTGTAGCCTAAGGTTGAACGATAGAACAGAGGAAAAAGAAAGGAAAGCCATATTATTACGTAAGTTCACAACTGATAGAATTGGTTAGACTCCTCCAGAAACAACAAATTAAAACAATTTCCAAACCGTGGAAGAAAATTAAAATTTGTATGAGTTGCCAGTTAAAGATAAAATTCCTTTTCAATCTAGTGGTGTTTATGAAATCCTTGTACATGTGGTTCGGTCCATTGGGACAAACTTGTCGCTACAATTGGGATAGAATTAAGAACATAGAGCGCACTGCAACCACTACAGAGGGACCTTTCGGCAGTAGCAAAAACACGTGGTGGGAAAATGCTAATGATCCCACGCACAAGATCCCTTTGAAGATACCAAAATTTTATGCACAGAAGAAAACCTTTTTCCTCGACTCATAAGAGAATCGATTGAAATTGCCAAGCACCCCAATAATTTTAATGGGCGATATTGGTGGTTTAAATTAAGCAAAAACATGGTAGTCCGATGATAGGGAAAACTACTCTCAAGACGACCAACAACACAACAAACAACAACAACCACCACCACCACCACTGCCACAACAACAACAGCACAAGGAAGTCAAGATGTTTCTATTTCTTTGGACAATGAAAATCAGAGCCAAAGAAGAAAGAAGTCAAAAGAATTCAACAAAAAACAATCCAAATGTAAAGTTTTTCTAGGTTGCCTCGATGATGATACGCACAGACGTATCCCCCCCGAAACGTCAGGTAATTAATAAAAAAACGAACACAGCGAAATGACTCGTAAAATATTTGATTTCTCTATTATTATTAGATTGATTATTATTATTATATTATTATTATATTATTATTATATTACTATTATTATTAATTTATTATTATTATTATATTATTTTTTTATTTTATTATTATTATTTTTGAAGAGAAATTATAACATTGGGGGAAATTTTTCTCGCGTCTGGTGGTGAATAACTTACTTTTTCTTGATTTCCCAAAAGTAGCGTCCCACTGTGGAAGACATTTTCAAGGGATTGTTGTTTTTCGTTGTTTCCCTCTGTGCAAACTTCATTCTTCTTGGGAACGCCAGGATGGGGTGGCGGCCTTTTTGTTGGTTGTTGTTGTGGTGGTGGTTGAGGGGTTGTGGAGGTGGTTGGTAGTGGTGAGGTTGGTCTGTGGATGAAGATGCTGTTGAAATTTTTTACTGATCGCTAGAGTTATCTTTGGGAAAACAGACATAAGACGTATAAATAAAATTTTTATGTTGAGATCGCCAAAAAACCCATACATTAGCCGGAAATGGAGTTTTTTAAAAAACCCCTTTAAGTGTGGGTGTAGCATGTAGGCCAGACTTTAAGGACAGTGGGAACAAGGGTAAAAGACATAAAAACCATTGTAACAAGGGTCACGTCGAGTGTCTGCAATTGTAAGATGCCATAGACAATATGGTAACTCAAGGCAGAGATTCTTTTTTATGAAACGAAAATAATTTGCAAAAATCTGCGTTATGGGCCTAGACTTAAGGGGAGTCAATTGAAATTTCGAAAAAAACCCCAACAATATGAAGGGGTGTAGGTGGTACAAACTTAGTGTTCGTGGATTCCAGCCATTAATTTAATTAATCACCCCTCAGCAGAGAAAATCGATCAAACCCAAGAACTACCACCAGATCAACAACAGCATCAACAGATCTTCATCCCCCAAGACCAACCTACACCACTACCACCACCTCCAACAACCACCTCAACCACACCACCACCACAAAACAACAACTAGAGCCGTCCACCGCCATCCTGGCAGTTCCAAGAAGAAGTGAACGTTTGCAACCAGAGGCAAAACAAACGAAAGACCAGCAATCCTTTGAAAAAAGTCTTCCACAGTGAGGACGCTACGTTGGGAAAACAAGAATAATGTAAGTTATTTACCACCACGACGCGACGAAACATCCCATCAATGTTATAATTTCTCTTCAATTATATCGGGTCCCCAAAAGCATAATTGTGAATTTTTATTTATTATTATTATTATTATTACGTTTTATAATTATTATTATTTTTATTATTATTATTATTATATATTAAATTTTTAATAATAATATTATCTAGGGTCTTTAAAGCGACACCAAGAAGATGTAATTTTAAAACATCATTATAAAGTTTTCAAATAAACTCGTCAGGGAAAAAATAAAGCGGGATAAAAATAAATTTCTACCAGGAAGAAATAGAGAAGGCAGTTGATAAAGGTAAAAACTATTGGCACGTAGTAAACAAGGTTTTTAAGGGGAGAGGGCGCGAGGGAATATCCTAAATTCTAATAGATGGTGAAACTATTAGCACTGATAAAGATCCGTTAGAGCTGCTAATTACTTTAATGAATATTTTATAAATGTTGCGAATACAGCGGCGGGCCAATGCTAAAAAACGACGATACAATTAGTAACGATCATGGTATGCAGTGGGTTAACCAAACCATGCACGTCTCTGATATAAAGAAGCTGATCTTGTTGAAGTTATTAGAAAAAATAAAAAGCAATCAAGCGCAGGCATTGATAGATTAAAATTTGTATGATAAAAGATAAACTTTGGATATTTTTGTACCTGTTTTAAAATATTTATTCAATCTTTCTCTTAATGATGGTTATGTGCCTGATATTTTAAAAACGGCTCTTATAACCCCTATGTTTAAAAGTGGTGATAAAATCATGGTTAACAATTATCGCCCCATCTCATTGTTGCCTTCAATATCAAAAATTTTAGAGGTTTTGTGTAAAAAATCGGGTTTTTTAAACTTTCTGCAGTCAAATCAATTTTTTCTGAGATTCATTTTGGTTTCTTGCCAAAGAAGAATGTTGACATGGCAATAGAGAATCACACAAGTCATATAATAGACCAGTGCATTTACGCCATTTCAGGTGCAAACCTGGACATTCAAAATACTAAGCGAAACCTGTTGGGATATGTTCAGACAACCTCCTTAAACATTTTCCGAAAGTTCCCACTCGTTCCCGCTTGGGATACGCCTGTAAACCTGGGTATAGCTGCGCCATGTTGAAAAACACACCTTGAGCGTTTGCTCCGTCATTATACGTGGTAGAAACTCTATCAGCTCGGGGTGTGGCTCAGTTTTTGTCCGTAGAGGTAAAATACAATGTCTCGCATGTGCATACTTGATGTTGGCATCGTATCGATGACCTCGCCGCCCCGCACCTTACAATTAGAGAATGCTTTGTCCTTGCAAGGCTATTCGTGTCGCGTTTTTTCTCAGTTGTGTGTCAGCAATGGGGCGGTTGGGAGCACAGTGATTTGTTTTACTCTATAAGTTGTTTGTGAGTGCCTAGTGAGTTAAAAATGGATATCTGGGTTGTGCCTGCTGACGAAGTAGAGGATAAGTGCATATTGTGTGAGTATGTAGATGAAGCGTGGACCGTGGGTGACTGTAAGTGCCTTAAACGCAATTTGTAATGCAAGTAACATTCGGGAAGGACAATGTTGATGAACTGTTGGTAAGTTAAACTTCAGTTATTAAGTTTTCACAACGAGTGTAGGGAAGGCGTATACACGTCGACAAAAATCGTCCCTTCAAAGATCCCCGGCGCCTAAAATTTGATTAGAGTGCCATATTTGACTTCAAAATACACTGTTTCCTGTGTGAAATAGTCGTTGACCCCCTTCATCCCGACCGTGATCCATTCTGCACAGTTGCAAAAGATTGGTAAGTGTGTGAAAATATATGTGTATTGTGCCGTATTGATGCGGCTATTAAGGCGAGCGGAAGACTCACACATGGAAGAGGGCTGTCCGATTTACAATTTGCCAAGTGGTTCAATAGGAACCAGCATGCGCCAAGATCATGGATCCCAGGGAAAATCTTACACTGGAGTTTCTGCCCAATCTTCAGATCAACATGTTGAGCTTCGCGAGTCGCGGCAAACACGTGATGGCCTGGATTCCGAAAAGGTGCTGGAATGGCTGCATCTGCACAAACCCATTTGAGAGGAGCTCGCCACTACTAGTATCAATCGCAACATGCAGAATAGCCAATGACAAAGTCAACTGTGATAACGCACTAGAAATTGGAACCGCATCAATGAAGGACTATAAAGGGGAATTCCTTTCAGGTGATTTGCATCTGCGGAGAAAAGACAACGTGTTACACTGGCAAGTTCCACAAAGGGAATGGATGTCCGAGAAAAACTTGTTGCCGAAAAACCCCAGTGCAGTTATTCCATCGTATGCTATGTACTGTACGAGTGACGAAGAATTAAATGTTTAAACCCTTTCCTTTGAGCTGAAAGTGCCACCACCAGCATTGTTTTATGGAATTTCCATGCGAACAGGTACCAAATCAACTCTGATGTCCGATTCTCTAAACTAAAGAATATAAATGACATACCAGACCCTCAGAGATTCGTAATAGATTTGGGGGAACCTTCTCCGTCAAGTTCCCTGGTTAAGTACACAAAACATATGGAAACATATGCTCAACATACGTGTCATACATACATCACTCAACAAAGGTTAGTCCAAATGCAACTGTGGTATTCGACGGATACATGCAATCTGCCACTAAAAGTTCTGCACATGCTCTTCGAGCAGCTAAAGGCACCTCGATCGATGTCCCTTTTTGAAAAAAAAATGCCCAAGCTGTCACAACTTAAGATACGTTTTTTGACTAATCCACGCAATAAGACAAGTCTGATCAGTCTCCTGTACATCACCTACTTGCTGCTGGTATTCAAGTTGTTCAAGCCTCTGCGGACGCAGACAGGCTCATTGTGACGACAGCCCTGATGATGGATTGGATATTGCTTTTCGTCTATATTTATGCAACTTGGCTAATCGAGACGAAGGGAGGGACGTAAGGGATGACGCGGGGGGACAAGGGGTGGACAGGCCTGTGCTGGTCAGAACCAGCCACGACAGCCCTGGATCACGCAAAATGCAGAGAGGGGCACCTGGATCGTTGGGCAAGACACGGACCTGATAGTTCTACTCATTGCACTCACAGATACTAACTTAGATGTGTAAATGTTGGTGCCTGGACTGGAAGTAGAGACAAGGCAAAAAAGGGTTTTACAGCAGCAAATCTCTACAAGTAGAAGCTGGAGAAGTGCAAAACCCCACATAACTATTTATCCAGCCATATCAGGGTGTGATACAACTTCATGTATCCATAATCAGGGAAAGATCAAGCCATACAAGAAACTCAAAATCAAGCCCAAAACTGCAGTAGCAAATGGGTGTTTTTTCAACAGACCTAACGCTATGCCAGATGAAATAGCCCAAGCAGGAGATACATCATATAGCTCTCTATGCGGGAAACACCTATGAGAGCCTAGATAAGAGACGAGCGGAAATTTACATGAAAAACAATTGCCCGGCAACCAGTTACAGGAAACTTGATCTCGGCCTCAGCACCAGCCCCGGCAACATTCCTTTAGGACATCTCCAAGTGCAGGAATGGCGAGGTGTTAGTCTAAGCACCAATATATTGGGGTTGGGTGAATGAAAATGGTCATCTCGTCCCAAAACCCCCGGCCTCAAGGCACCAGCGCCACAAGAAATTGCTGAAACTCATATCCTGTAATTGCACCACAGGGTGCAAATCATCAAATGCAGCGTAGTAAAACACCGACTGAAGTGTACAAACATGTGGGAAGTTGTGTAGGCCATGGTTGCAGCAATTGCAGCAATGCTATTGAAAATGTGGACGAGAGATGAGGATGAGATCATGATCTAGACGTAGAACCGTTGAGTGACTAAATCAACGGTAGAACTTGAAGCAGATGAGATGGAATCTGATGCAGATCTGGACCCCCCAGCTGTTCATCGACGCCGTCTTCATTAAAAATCGATTGTAACAATTCAAACTTAAAAGTATCAACATCCAATAATATCCTGGTGTGGAACTCATTTTATTCATTAAAATGTTTGTGGTTTCCAACAACTTTCTTACTTGACTTTATCTGTAACACTGTATAAATAATAGTAATAAACTATCTTTTTTATGAGATTAAGATTTATACGTTACTTTTGACCCTACCTTCAAACTCATAATTTTATAGTAACAAAATTATTATAATATTACTTAATACAATATAATATACGTAATTTAAAACGTATACGATTTTTTTTTTTTTTTTTTTTTTTCGAATTTTTAGGAATTTAAGTGAAAATTCCAGGATTTTTTGAGTTTCCAGGTATTACACCAGACTTTTGTCGAATTGTTGACAAGTTGACATTTCAACAAAAAATAATTTTATAAAAATGGTCCCCGGTTAGCTTTACTTTGCATTTAAAGAAAATTCCTGGTTGTTAGACGTTATTTCATGTTGATGCAGTTTTTCCTGGATTTCAGGAGATCCCCTTCGGGTTGAGTGGGAACTTTCAAAAAAATGTTTAAAGAGGTTGTCTGAAATATCCCAAAGAATCGCTTAGTTGCTTTAAATGTCCAGGTCAAATCTTATTTGCACTGGACTATAACCGAAGCAATGGAAAAGAATCACAAGACCATGGCACTGTATTTGGACCTCAGTAAGGCGTTTGATATGATCTCTCATAACTTATTGGTAAATAAGCTCAACAGGTGTGGTCTAAGAGGAAAAATTGGTCAATGGTTCGAATCATATTTAAATAGAAGAGTGCAAATCGTTGTCATAAATGGAACACACAGCATGAAATTGACTGTAGTACGAGGTGTTCCTCAAGGGTCTGTGTTGGGCCCAATATTTTTCCTAATTTTTATAAACGATCTCGCAATATTGCCTTTGTATGTTTCAGTTATCTTTTTTGCAGATGAGCGCTTTAGTGCTTTCAGCCGTACGTATGTAATTTTGCAAATGCTTTTCAATCATGATCTACACATTTTATCTAAGTTTTTTAGAAATAACGGTCTTGTTTTAAAAAGTTCAAAAAAACCCAAAATTCATTGTATTTCGTTTTTAAAAAGAAGACTTCTATTCCTCATAGAACATTTTTTACCATGAATCAAACTGCATTGAAACAAACTAATTGTGAATGCAAGTGTATTGAAAGCTGCGAGTATATAAAATATTTGGGATTGTATATGGATTCATCATTTAGTTGGAGCATGCAAATAAATATGTTAATAACAAAAAAACTTCGATCCATCAGTTTTATCATCTACTATCTTAAAAAAATTATGCCCTTAAAAGTTTAAGGCAATTGTATTTCGTATGTTTCAATGGAATTTTCAATTTGGTATCATTCATTGGGGGGGAACATTTGATTATAAACTAACATCCCCTGATCACTGCTCAAAACTATATCATGAGAACCATATTTAATCTTCAGCGGCTTCAGTCAACTGACTTTGTTTAATAGAGTCGACATTCTTCCATTGCCACAACTGTAGTTTTATAGAACTGTTTTATATGTTTTAATAATCTAAGTAACCATGAAATTTGTGAATAGTGCTGTCAATACTAGAAATTTATCAGTGCTACGTTAACGTACTGACTTTAGATTAACAAATACACGTAACCAGTTATCATATAAAGGCCCATATCTGTTCAATTCTTTTTTATGCAAGATTCCAGAGTTTAAAACCCAAAAGTATGAAATATGTTCATTTTAAAAAACTTGCAGAAAATGCAGTAAAAGAGAGGTGAATTATTTCCCTTTTCAAAATTGCTTTTACCTTTAATATTAAGATATGTATGAAGGCTACTTGGCTTTTGTTTTATTGAAAATGTTTATTAAAGGGTTACATTAAAACTTATACCCATGAATTTTAATATACATCGTATTTTTTTTTATTAATTTAGTTAATTGGTTAAATTTTTTTGTTAAAGGGTTTTAAGGATAAATAGTTTATTAATTTTTTACCGTGCGGGGCTGGCACAATTAAAATGTTATTTATGTGAAGCAGTCCTTCACCCCGAGCAGTCTGCTCACGGGAAAGGGAACTTGCTGTTTGATTTTTGTATATGTTATGTGTGTGTTTAATCAAATAAATTGAATTGAATTGAATAATTATTATTTTTTATTATTTTATTATTATTATTAAATTATTTTTTATTATTATTATTATATTATTATATTATTATATTATTTTTATTATTTATTTATCTATTTTATTATATTATTTATTATTATCATCACTTGGTTTCTGGAGTTCGTAGCGGACGGTCGCATAGTGCCTGCGCTCCGAGATAGAAGTCTAGCCGTATAGTTTGTACTGTGATTCACTGTGTGGATATGCCGGGCTCTAAGTGCGGGAGATGCAAAAACAACCTTCCGGTGATGGTGACTTGTTTTGTGTGTTTTCTGTGATTCTGGTTATCATTAGATTGGGTTTCCCTAAAGAAATCTACATATTGTGCCAAAGTCGGAGTTAAAGAAGAAGGAATGGCGTTGTGTTGCATGCAAGGAGAATAAACCAGGGAGTCCAGCTCCGGGGATCCATCAGGCAAGTTTGATTTCGGTAGTAGCCCAGCAGTGCGTTATGATCCAGCAATCATTAAATGACATTGTGCAAAAATTGGATACTGTAGTGTCGGACATTCAATCCCTGAAAGACGAGATTGCGTCAAAAGAAAAGTACGAGTATATATTGCAATGTTTAAAATAGTAGCAAGGGGTTTAAGGTTTTGTAAAAAAAGCTCAAAGAAAAGCGGAGGTTATTGAGAATTAAATACAAAATAAACAGGAAGATCAGTATAGTGGGAAACAAAAATTGGAGATAATTAACATTGATGAACGTGAAAAACAAAGACTTTGAAAGTGTGGGTTTTAAAAAGTTGCTCAGGAATTAAAGGGTTTTGAATTTTAAAAGGAGGAGATTGGGGTTTGTACACCGCTTGCCATCCCCAAATAGGGATTATCCGAAAAAAATAATTGTTCAATTTTTCTTTCCAAAAAAGGGGATCAATTCTTTCCCGTCCCCATAGGTAGTAACCATCGACAGGTGTTGTCTGAAAATTGTCCAAGAAAGGAACATACGTTTAAGTGAAAATTTGCCCCCTTTTACGGAATTTACTGTGGGAGCAAAAAAAAAAAGCAAAAGAAAAAACGGTTTTAAGTTTTTTTGGGTTTAACGTATAAAAAATTCTCTTTTAGACGTGACGAAGATACGCGCAGGCATTGTTATCAATCACAGAGGGATCTAGATAAGTTAGCCGAAAAACTTTTTTTGGTTTGGTTCGTTCTGTAGTTATGGACTTATCGGACATTGACCTTCCGGTGTAGAATGTATACAAAAGAAAACCGTTGTTTTGGGTTTACCGAAAAAGGGCTTAGTGGGGGTCACAAAAAATTTTAGATCTTTTTACGAAACATTGGGTTAAATTTAAGGTTTATATTGCGGGGAGAAATATTGAAATTTGATTTTTTGTTGTTAAGTGAAACAGGTTGCAAGGAATAAGAATAATTTTGTCATTGGGGGGTTTACGAAATATAGTAATTCTAGAGTTGGTAAACTTGGTGGCGGTTTGTTTTTGTTTTTTAAGTCTATTTATGTAATCAAAAATATTTCTATGAAATTTTTCACATTTGAAAATTATATGTAATATTTGCGTAAATAAGGAAACACAATTTTGATTTGTTTTGCATTTACGGGACCGCCAGACAATGATAAAAATGAATTTATTTTTTTTTTTTACAATATTTTTTTAAATAAAAACCAAAAGGGAAATAGTTGGATTAAGGGAGTAAAAAAAACACCCTGATAGTTGAATAAGACTGTGCAAAGTATGAAAATTTGCTTGCGCAAAGGCTTTTTGAGATGTATAACCGACCTACTAGGGAAGCATTTTTTTTAGAAAATCGGGTAGTGTTGTATTGACCATTCATACGTAAAACCCAAAATCTAAGCTTGATATTAAACGGGGGTTTTTTCACAACTAAAGTATTGATCACTACATGAACTTGTGTCGGTAGGTTTTTAATATTGGTGGTGAGGACAAAAAGGAAATTAAAAGGGGGTAGAATGAAAGAGTCTATCTTGCAATTTAAAATCTTTTAAATTTGGCATGCCTGTTAAAAATTGTGATTTTTCAGTATTTTATGATGCGTTGTGAAAGGGAAATTTTGAAACATGTTAAAATAAGTCACGGTTTAAAAAAAAAATTTAAAAAGAAGAGGGACAGGGGGCAATGGATTACAGAAAAACTTGATTCAGTGACTAACAAAGAGACCGTTTTTTTAGACGTTGGAAAGATTGTAGTGGGTTGCACCCATAAAGGGAAACTTATAAAAAAGAATATGGGCTTTCGAAATTATGTAAACAAGCAGATTTTAGCGGCAAAAAAAAGTTATTTTCGTGATTCCAAAAAAACAACAGAAACGGATAAAAGAAGTTGGCAAATTTTAAAAAATAACGGGACGGAAAACAAAAGATTCAGTCGACGTGTTATAAACAAGATTTAGCTAAATCGCACCCCATGAGACCATCGAAAAAGGGTTTCGCAGCCATTTTCAATGATGGGTGGCTTAAATTTGTCATGTATGTGGGGTGACTTGTTCCATACATTGTGAGGAGGCGCCACGAGTCGTTGTGGTGCCTCCTGAAAAAACGTAATATAGTGACACGAATTATTGTGATATCAATGAAAAATAACAGCCGGTTTCGACGGAATCAGAGCGGTGGACGTAAAGAACTTTTGTAAGAACTAAGCCCCGTTTTAAAAACATTAAAAATCATCGAAAGGACGGTTTGGTACCGGAAAAAAAAGAAGATACTGCGTGAGACCTGTATACAAAAAAAGGGGATCAACATCGTTTTTCAAATTTCCCCCTATAGCATGCTTTTGATGAAAAAATAATGGGCTTTCAATCAGATTGTTTTAAAATTACCTTTTTAAATTTGGAATTATAAGTGAAGTTCAGATGGGTTTCAAAAAGGGAAAGTACACAGGATTGTTACTAAAATTTTCTATTTAATTAAAAACAGCTTTAAAAAATTTTCATTAGTTGCAAATTTTTCGACTTCTCCAAAGCATTGACACTGTAAATCATAAAAAACTTTTGGGAAAGTTAGAGGGCATTGGATACGAGGTAAGTTCAATTTGGGTTTCCCCAGTTACCCAGAAAATAGAACGTTTTTGGTAAAAAAAAGGGGGAAAACTTATAGTAAAACAAAAAATGTTATACTGGTTTTTACCCAAAGGATCCATATAAGAACCGCAATTTTATATTTTATACGTGAACGTCATTTAATAAATTTATTAAGTGTTTACTAATGATATATGCGACGACCCCTTGACTACTAGCAATACATAGGAACTTTTAAAATTTTCAACACAAAAAATGAACAGTTTTTGGAATTTCAGGTGGGGGCCCTGATCGGGGAAATTGAACAACGTTTAAAAAAAAAAAAAATTTTTCGCATATGACCTTTAAATTCAAATAGAAAGATGACGTTTAAATTTAAATTTTATGAGACAAAGTTATACATAATTGAACTACTGTACCGACACCGCCTGTGAATGGTACAACAAATTGAAATTTTGGCATACCATATGTTTTGGGGTTTTCATTGATCGTGAGTTTTCGTTTGGGAAAACCACACTGGACACATTTGTTCGAAACCCGCTCGTGGCATATCTATTTAAAACTAAAAAACCCGTATTTTCTGATGAATGTTTAAAATTTGTTATATTGCATTAGCTGAATCTATTTTGTCATAGCGTTGCTTCATGGGGAAGCGGTTTTTCATATAATTTAAAAACCGATGATTCAAATTCAAAATACACTATTAAAAATAGTTTGCCCTAAAATTACCCCAAAAGCATCAAAAAAAAGATGACGTTTTTTTGAGTTGCTTTTTACTGCCGTTTAAAAGCCATGTTTAATTATCGGTTGGTTTTAAAATTATTTTTAAAAATGAACATAAAAACCATATTTACATAATAAGGGAACGAGACTTGTTTGTAAAGGAAATTTGTTTTTTCCAATGCCCGAAAAAAAAATGGTGAGCGTTTTTTTAATTTTCTTTTACCTAAAGTTTTTTAATTTTATTGCCGGTGAAATTTTATCCTTGGACAAAATTTTATTTATAAAAGAATAGAGTAAAATCGCATACTGAACAACCTTTCCCTTTAGCTCGATTTAAAATATTTCAGTCCCATTTTTTAGATGTTTTTTGTTTTGAAAAAAAATCGTGGGTAGGGAAAGATATTATTAATTAATAATTAGTGATTCTTTTATATTCTTTTTTGTATGTTTTGTAAAGGGTTGTAGTAAAATTTTTGTTTTGTAATTTATTTTCCATGTAAGCACGTAATTCATTTAATAGTTTGAATTTTTTTTTTTTTAATATTTTATTTCATTGTATTTAAACCTGACGAGAATGAGATGAATAGCATTTAAAATTTATGAACCCACTGATGAGCCATTTGGCTTAGTGGGAGGAAAAGTATGTGAATATTTTTCCCCTTTTGTTTTTTGTTCAATAAATTTTAAAAAAAAAAAAAAAAAAAAAAAAATTTTTATTATTAATTTTTATTATTATTATTATTATTATAATCCGTAAATAAGAATTATTTGGGGGAAAAAAAAGCGAGTCGCTGAATTTTGCAGGGGACCTCCTTAATGATAATTTTAAATACAAAACTCCCCCCAATTTGGATGGAGCTTCGGCCCCATATTTGGAAAAATGGGGGCCAAAAAGTGTTTGTTTTCGAATATCTCCAAATTTTTTGAGATAGACAAAAATCTCAATGGCGAAATATTCCCATTTATTTTCCCCACAAAAACAGGGGTCTTCTATAATTTGGTAGGGGGAAGGTTTGTCACAAAATCGTGGTTTATATGTTGCTTATTGGAGTACCAGCTAATTTCCCAAAATTGTACCCCGCATAAATAATGCCCGGTAAATCCGTAAGAAAAACGATTTAAAAACAAAAAGGGCTTTTGTACGGGGTTCATAAAAGCTTCCATTTGTATTTTAAAAAAAACAGTTCTGCGAAATGGATTTTTCCTTTACCGGAATTTGGGTTTTTCCCTGTTGGCATTTTCCCAAAAAATGCCATATTTATGTCCATTATTAAGCACTAAATAGCATTTTGGGGGAAAAATTCTTTCTACGCACATTTAAAGACTTAAATAATGACCGATTACAACCAAAGTTTAAACCAAAAATGGGGCTAATTCCCAAATTTTACAATATGAATATGTTTTGGCTGTTTTACACTCTTTTTGCAAATTCACTTTGATGTTTTGGGGTATTAGGAAATTTGCAGCCATATTGGATTTAAAATTTGGTTTTAATCGGATATTATTTGGGCATTTAAATGTGCGTAGAAAAAATTTTTTTCCTCCAATGCTATTTAGTGTTAATAATGGACAGTCAAAAAGGGCATTTTTGGGAAAATTTCCCAACAAGGGAAAAAACCCCAAATTCCGGGTAAATGAAAAATTCTATTTCGCAGACCTGATTTTTTAAAAACAAATGGAAGTTTTTATGAACCCCGTACAAAAGCCTTTTGTATTTAAATCGATTTTTACGGATTTACGGGGCATTGTTTGAGCGGGCGTAAAAATTTTTGTAAATAAGCTGGTACTCCAATGAGAAACATTTAAACCACGAATTTGTGACGAAACCCGTTGCCCCCTACCAAAACTATAGAAGACATCTGTTTTGTAGGGAATTTTAAAGGGATTATTTTTACCATTTAGATATTTTGTCTACTAAAAAACCAATTTTGGAGATATTCGATAACAAACACCTTTTGGGCCCCCATTTTCCCCAATATGGCGGCCGAAGCCCCGTCTGATTGTAGGGGAGTTTTAGAGTTTTTAAGTATATATAAGGAAGGTCTCTGCAAAAATTTAGCGACATCGCAAATTTTTTTTCCCCAAGCGCAATATACGATCTTATTTTACAGGGTTATTATATTAGGGTTTTTTATTATTATTATTTGGAAATTTTATTATTTTTTTTATATTATTATTATTATTATTTTTATTATTATTATTATTTTTATTATATTATTATTATTATTTTTTATTTTATTATTATTATTTATATTATTATTATTTAAATTATTTTTTATTAAATTTTTATTATTATATATTATTATTATTATTTTTATTTTATTTTTTCATGTTAAAAATTTCCTGTTAAGAACCCTCAATTTTTTTGATGAAAGAAATATTTTTTTTATCCCTCAAGATTTGGCACTTTTTTTTTAACAAAATTTCATTCTTTTTCACTTTTTGGTGAAATTTTATTATCATTTCCCTGCTTTATACTGAGGAGTAAAAAGGTTAATGTTTACGTTTAGCTACACGAGAAAACCCCAAAAGTATTGATTTTTGAAAGTTTTTACAAATTTGTCCCCCCTTGTATGAAATACTCTTATACTTTACTGGTAAGCGTGCTACGGCTGAGAGAAGTTTCGGCAGGCTCAAAGGGATCTAAAACAAACGTACGACAACTATCAAGGTCGTTTATTAATTTTTAATTTTCTAAATATTGAGAGAAACCTTCGAAACATTTATTTTGAAAAGTGATAACAAATCAGGGATTCTCCCGAAGCCT
>JAMZAV010010934.1:0-20184 GCA_024449915.1 Sweltsa coloradensis | reverse complement strand
CCCCTTTTGGTTTTAAAATTTTCCTGGTTTTCTGTTTCCCGCCGGGTTTTGGGGAATTTTTTTCGGGGGGGGGGAATTTCAGCTTTTTTTAAAGGGGTTGTTTCATATTTAAAAATATGGGTTCTAGTTGGTCTTGTTCGCTCAAATTTTGTCGGGGCCTACAGGGTTGGTTGGTTGGGTTTAAATGTAATGTCTTCCACTGAAAATCATAATTGATAGGGGGTAGATTTAAAATACGTTTTTTTTAAACGCTGCTAAAAGAGTATTTGTCTTAAAATTCCCCCCCACTATATTTTAACAGTAGTCTATTTTTTTTTTTAATTGAAGTTGATTAGTTTTGCGATCAAAAGCCCAAATTTTTCAAGATGGTGCAGGTTGACAGGTGACCATATTACCCAAATTAACAAAAAATGATTTCAAAAATTCCTTATGAAATAACTTCTCATTTTTTTCTGTTTTGTTTTCTGCTGCACAAGCAAAAACCATATCAAAAGAACCCAGAAAAAACTTAATCGATCTAAACATAATGTAAAGATAATTGAAATCCCCAAAATCGACATTTTGAAAAATAAATGGGTAAATTGACCTTAAATTTGCTACGCTACGTCTGTAGGGACGTATTTGGACGGGGGGATCTAGCCTCAATAGATTTAAAATATCATAGTTTTTTAAGTGAGTTTTTCTGTTTTCTAAATTTTAGTTTGTAGTGGGGGAGCATGGGGTATGAAAACATCTTCCGTGGCGCTAAGGTGAAAGAGCTATGTATCGGGTATCAATCGATCGTATTAAAATCTATGAAAACAATTTTGATGGTGAGAGTTTTGATATTTTTGGCTGAGCCGGGCCATATCAAAAACAAGATGGCCGCCGCTTTCAAATTTTTAAAAAACAGCGTATCTTCGTAATATTTGACCGTTTTCAATTTAAAAGGCCCATTCAAAAGGTAAATGTAAAATTTAATTAAAATTAAAAAATTTTTCACAAAAATCCCATATGTTTGAGGTTTATGTTACAAAACTCTAACGTTTCTTTACCTTTTCTCGTTAGGGAACGATATTTACTGGGTAAAAAGGTTTTACTTTTTTTAATTTGCATTTTTGGTAGATTATTTCTATGTGTTTATAATAAAATCCATGCATTTAATTTTTGAAAATTATGCCTGAGTTTAGTAATTAAAAACCGTGGCATGTGTAATGAATATTGCTCTACTGTGTGATCTTTATGTTTCAAATACATTTTGTCGAGGCAAAATTTGGTGAAACAATTAGTTTTTTTGGGTAAAAATCGATTCGTTATAAACCCGAACTTAAAAAATTTTAAATGGAAAATTTCGATTTTTTTACTGAGACCTTCCCTGGGCAAAAAAAAAGGGCCCCGCCGCCCCTTGAACTTTTAACTAAAAATTTTTAAAAAGTTTTTTTCGCCGTTTCAATTCTAAAGGTACCATTGAAAAGGAAATAAAAAGACTACAATGATATATAAACTTTTTTCCAGAATTTTAATTTTTTTTTAAGGTTATTTTGGGTTTTAAATTTTTTGATTTTTTAACGTTTTTTTTCAGAGCACAAAGGTGAAACAACTATGTAGGGGGTACAACGTTTCTTTTTTAAACCCGTGATTTAACAATTTTGAGGGAAAAAAATTTTTCGATTTTTTTCTGGGCCCTTTCCCCAGGCAAAAAACAGATGGCCGCCCCAATAAACCCTTTTTGACTCCATATCTTTTAAAAGTATATATCCGTTTTTTAAATTTTACGTAACCGTTAAAAAGGGTAATTAAAAAAAAAGAAATAAACTATATATTTCTTTTTGTTAAAACATTAATTTTTACTGAGGTTATTTCAAAAACTTAAATTATTTACCCAATCGTCATCGTATGGAACTTATGGCGCATATATTTCATGAACAAAAAGGGTTTTTTTGAATTGTTTGGCTTGTTTACCCGTGCTATCCCCTCTAGTATTCAATGAGTCCTTACTTTTTATGTTCCCCAAAAAAACCCGGAAAATGTATTTGAAGCGACGGCATGTGAAAATGAAAAATATATGCATCGAGATTTTGTCTTGATGTTTTAAACACATTTCGTAGAGGCACAAAAATTATGAAATGATTATTATCGGGTATAAATCGTTCGTTAGAAAGTACTTTAAAAAAATTTTTTGATGAGGTACCCGTCGCAAAAAAAAACAAGATGGCCCGCCAAAAAAAACTTTAAAGCTTACATTTTTTTCTAAGAAAATTTGACGTTATTTCAAGGTACGGTTAAAAGGAAATTAAAGGAGCAAAAAAATTTTAATTTTTTTTACGAAACTTTTATTTTAACTGAGGTTATCTTGTTACTAACTAAAATTGTTACAGTTATGGAAAAATATAACGATATATTATATATTTTTTTTAACCTTTGTTTTATAGAAAGCGACTTTGAGTGTTATTTTGGTACCATAGAAAAATTAAAAAAATTTCTCCCCCCGGGGATTAAACCCGGGACCAGATGGAAAAATAAAAGACGTATGACATACATTTCGGCCCCGAAAAAACTCAAAAAAAAAAAAAAATCATACATTAAACAGAAATTTAAAAAAAAGCCCCCACCGTGGGTTTTAACTCGGGGCCCAGACTGTCAAAGTCATCTCTTTCCAACTGGGCCCGAATTCAATCCCCCCGGGGGAGAACTTTTTTAATTTCTGTCTATGGTCCAAAATACAGCGTCAAAGCGCTTTTCTTAAAAAAAAGGTTAAACAAAATAATACATATTAGTTTATTTGTTCCATAACTGTAACAATTGAGTGTGTAACAAATAACCTCAGAAATATAAAAATTTCGTAAAATTGCAAATTTATACTTTTTTGCCCTTTAATTACCTTTCCAAACCCTACCTTTGAAAAGAAACTGTCAATTACTTAGAAAAAATGTAAACTTCAAAGTTTTTTTCGGGGGCCATTTGTTTTTTTTTTTTCGCGGGTAAACCCCTCAAAAATTTTTTTAAAGTACGTTTCATAAAGAATCGATTGATACCAGATACATAAACTTTCATCAATTTTTGCCTCTACGAAATGTTTTAAAACATCAAGATCAAAATCTCGTGCATATATTATTCATTTTCACATGCCCTCGCTTCAAAACATATCTCGGGATATATTTGTCGGAACATAAAAGTAGGACTCATTGAATACATAGAGAGATATGCCCACGATAAACAATCCCAAAATATTCAAAACCGTTTTTGTCATGTAAAAATATGCCAAAGTTAAAACCCATGACGAGTTGGTAAAAAAATTTAAATTTTTTTAACATAACCTCATTAAAAATTAATGTTTCAAAAAAAAAAAAAAAATATGTTTTTTTCTTTTTTAAATTTCCTTTTCAACGGGATACTAATTAAAATCGGAAATACTTTAAAAGAATGCAGTCAAAAGGTTCTTGGCGCGGCCATCTTGTTTTTTTTCCAGGGAAGGCCCCCAGTAAAAAATCGAAAATTTTTCCCCCTCAAAATTTTTTAAAAACACGGTTCAAAAAAGAATATTGTACCCCATACATAGTTGTTTCACCTATTGTCTCTGAAAAAACGTTAAAAAAAACAAAAAACTCAAAACAAAAATAACCTTAAAAAAATTAAACTTTCTGGAAAATTGTTGTTTTATCATTTGTAGCTCTTTTTATTACCTTTTCAATGGTACCTTTAAATTTTTAAACGGCGAAATACTTTTAAAAATTTTTAGTTTAAAAGTTCAATGACGGCGGCCTCTTGTTTTTTGCCCAGGGAAGGCCAGTAAAAAAATCGAAATTTACCCATTCAAAAACGTTTAATTCGGGCATAACGTCTTTATACCAAATTTTCTAATTTTTCACCCAAATTTTGCCCGACAAAAAATTGAAACATAAAGATCACACGTAGAGCATTTTCATCTACACATGCCATCGCTTCAATTACATAAAACAGGCTATAATTGTCAGAAAATTTAAAAGCATGGATTCATTATAAACAGTAGAAATATCTACCAAAAATGCAAATTAAAAAAAATGTAAAACCTTTTACCTAGTAAATTCGTTCCATAACGAAAAGTGTAAAATAAACAGTTGAGTTTTTGTAAATAACCTCAAAAAATATGGAATTTTTCGTGAAAATTTTTTTCATTTTTTTTCAAATTTTTTCATTTACCTTTTGAATGGTACCTTTTAAATTGAAACGGTCAAAAACTTACGAAGATACCTAGTTTAAAAATTTGAAAACGGCGGCATCTTGTTTTTTGATATGGCCGCCCAGCCAAAAAAACAAGACTCTCACCATCAAAATTGTTTATTATGGATCAATACGAATCGATTGTTTCCCGATACTAGCTCTTTCACTTTTCGGCCACGGAAATTCCTTGCTCCCTATTTGATTAAACTGATAAAAGAGTCGTTAACTTTCTAAATGTATTTTCCACTCGGGTGATTGCAAAGTTAACACTTTCTGTTCGGTTATCCGTCGCGTTGGAAGATGTACTCGCAATATTTTTATCTGGAAGTTTCTTTCTCTCGGTTTTTTCCGTGAGCTCCCCAAAAATAAAACGATCTGACCCAGGGAAGAAGGAAGACGCCGCCCCTCGGGGTCGGGGGAAAAAACATTGAGTTCGGTTTTCTAATTGACAGAAAAAAAATAATATCAGGATTTCGCAGTCTGGAGAATTGAAAGTATAACCATTAGACGGGTTTTTTGGATATTTGTTGTGTACAATGCATATATATATAAACATTTGTTTCTATAAACGCTAAAATGGATTGGTGAGGTAGCCGCCAAAAATCTATAACGATTTATACGTTTTCCAGCGCGCTTTTAATGACCTGGCGCCTCCACCAAAATTATGAATTTTTTAATTGAAAAATAATAACCATTACTGACGGGTTTCTGGATATTTTGTTGTGTACAATATATATTATATGTTGTACTTTAGACAGAAATTAAAAAAGTGACTACACCGATACACACACACATTTTTTTTTTTAAACGCTAAAATGGATTGGTGAGGTAGCCGCCAAAAATCTATAACGATTTATACGTTTTCCAGCGCGCTTTTAATGACCTGGCACCTCCACCAAAATTATGAATTTTTAATGCCTAATTTCGAGTAGCAAATACTCGAGTTCGAATCAAGTACCAACTGCTCGAGTCAGTTTTGGGTACTCGCGCATCATTTATATGTATTGTATGTTGGTGTTAGTACACATATTTTGCAAACTAATACGGAACGAGGAAGCAAGTGTTTGTGGTTCATCTTCCTCAGTCCTACTGTGTTTTGTCTTTACATTAATATTTAACAATTATTTATACAAAATATGAGTATTGATTGTGGATTGGATGATTCAGTTGATTATAATAATATTGTTTAGAAAGAAATGAATTTGATCCCTTCTAACTAAACAGATTTAACAAAAATTTAACCAATTAATACCCCAACGAATCATGGCAGTAGTCGACATCACAGTTCCAGGCTTCTCATTGTTATCTGAAGTGATCTTGAGCAGCCCATGTTAACACTGCATCGGAGATACGCTGCTCTGTAATGTTGATTCGTTAGGAAGATACAATACACGAAATCATAGAGGCTTAATTATGACCTCTCCGGGTTTTTAACTCCTAGAGGTAAAGAAGGGAAAAGTTCACATCGGCAGAATAAATCCAGTGATAATATTCTTGCAAGTCGCTCATCTATTAACCTGACACTCGGAGCTCTGCAGAACGCACGCAGGATCAGCACGCGCGCTTCTTCTGTTGCCAATCCCTGCTTTTATGTCACTACACGACAAATTGATTTCCGATTTCTATAGAGTTAATTTATTTTCTAATCTATTTCTCGCGTAGTTTTCGGTCGGAAATGAGGCTGAAGATCAAATATCTATCTGTAGTTAGTTATTTAGAACTCGCATTAACCCGACACCTGCTTCTTGTAAGCGAATGCGTACGGGAAATTTGTTTTGGTTCCGAAGAATGCTACGGAATTAGGTTTTAGGCAAAACACGTTTTTACATTTCGACTCCTCTTTCAACAATTTATGTCAATCCCTGTTAAAATATATCCCGGTTTCTTTGTATGGCTTGATTATCTCATAAAAAATTGTTATTGGCATTTTATCATGGTGTGATACCAATAAAACAGACAATTGTTGAAATTATGATATTTTAAAAGATGAATTTCTTTTTTGTGAAGGAACAGACACAAAACTCTACATTTCGTTGAATGATAAAACACGATTTCCAAATTGTATTCACTCAGTGAAGCAAACTAACAAGCATGTCTTCTATTGAAGACTTCAAAGAGAACAAAGGTATATTATATGATACTATATATATATCCAGTTGTGAGGCTTGTTTTATTTCAGAATAAGATAACGAGGAATTCGCCCACGATTTCAGACTTGGAGTTGAAAAATACTTTAAGTAAACAAATTGTGACGTTTGAAATGAATCAAAATATATTTTATGTTACCAGCCCACCCACTTTCCTTCCATCCTTCCTTCAGCATTTCCTGACCATTTAAATGAAGATTTTTACGCCAAAGTTATATTTTATTCTTTTAAAGAAGCTTTTATAATTAATATGTTATGCACATGCTTGTTTTTTAAGCTGAATTTACCTGTTGTATAACAATAATTTATTTTACTACATGCAGTTTACTGTGCAATCTAAACTCTATAGGGACTTGAATTTAAAAAAAAACTTGCAATGAGCAACTGAAATGCGATGATAGCATAGCTAATTTCGTTTCAGCTTTATCCGTGTTTTAAATTGGAACGCTCGAACGTTAATTAAAGATGTTTAATTTAAAAGTGCAGTTTAAAGCAAAAAACTCTATCATTGACGCTAATTGCCAGTAAACCGAATTGGATTACGTTGAGTGCGTACTTGCAGGAATACGATCACGGTGTAGGTACTCTCGTGCAGGACTAGGGTGGCAGAGAGTTTTACTCCGGGGGTAGATGAGCGTAAAGTAGTTGTGCATGGTTTATCTATATCATACATGATGATGGTTGAAGTTAAATCTTTCGTTGCAAGTATGTGGGAGTTACAAAAAAATATTCGTATGAATCACAAAAACTGGTTTAAATATTGTTTTTGAGCTACCAAACAAATGAAATTTATTGGAAATTTTTTGAGTGTCTTTATACAATATTTATTTATTTGTGGCCACATACAACAATACAAATGTCTCACTAGTGAAATTTTCCAAACCATACCAATACAATTACATAAGGCAACAATACACTATAAAATTAGTTAGATAAATATGACTTTTAAAATTATATACACATGAATGTATATATGTGGTGTAGTATGTGAGTGTATGATTGTGTGATTGAGTATGTAAAGTCTAAAGTGTAAAGTGTAAATATAAAAATATGCATGCATGAGCTACTGAAGACATTAGTAAAATTGATAATTTTATTTCTTTTAGTTGCTTTTTAAAATGATGAATACTCCTATTATGCAAATCTTATTGCGGTCTAAGTTCACTTCCCTATTACTATGAAAAAGTTGTTTACCAGAACTGAAGTATTTACAAAATTCCAACCAAACCTATCGAGAATAGCTATTTAATCTTAATCAGGGTTCCAATTCTTCTAATAATGTTCTCATAATTTTGGCCAAAGGATCTAAATGGATATTACCAAATTCCCATTGAAATTTGGGATCTCTTCTTTTTCGCATCGGTTTTCAATTTGCATTTAATTTGAATAATTTTCACAATTTACAGAAAGCGATTTCTGCGTAGCAAATTATTACTTTGAATTTTTTCCGCTCCAGAAAAGAGCTCAAATCTACTTCGTTTGTGTCCTGGTATTCAATAGTAGCAAGTAATTATTTACGGGTATTAGGAAGAGGAGGGACTTCTTGGGTGTTATTATTAGATAATTAATAACATTGTAATAGAGGATTAAAAACAAGAAGACTTTTAAGTAGTATAGGGGTTTGGGCAAGGGGCCCTGTGCAATAGCATATTTCTAAATGGTGATAAAGTGGCATTAAACATAGAATGTTCAAATATATTACGATATTCGGGTAGTTCATGAGTTCATTTGAAATTGATGTTTCACTAAGTTTTAACTATTTCATTATATATTTTCAGTTATCTAATGTAACAGGTAACACCTACTTTATCTAACGTAACAAGTACTTTATCTTACATATTACACGTACGTTACCTTACATGTTACACGTTCTTTATCTTACATGTAACACGCATGTAACAGGTACTTTATCTCACATATAACACCTACTTTATCTACATAACACGTACTTTATCTTACACATAACAAGTACTATATCTTACATGATACAAGGACTATACCTTACATGTTACACGTACTTTATCTAACATGTAAAAGGTGCTTTACCTTACATGTTACATGTACTTTATCTTACATGTAACAGGTACTTTACTTACATGTTACACGTACTTTATCTTACATGCAGCACATACTTCACAAGAGCGCTTTTATTTCTATTCACACCGACGTAAAACCACGATCGTAGCTAGGAATTGCTCTATCTTATTCGTTTTCCGCTTCTTTTCTGATAGGCGATATCGGGCGCGACGAGCCAGCCCTATCAGCGTCGGAAGACAAGGGGAATTGCCGCGAGATTACGCGACTCGCTCGCTTCCCGAATGTATGCAAATTGTTACGTCGAATGTAAAGTGGTTGGGCGGAACGGATCGGAAGGGGACGGGGGGCTTGATGTGCCGACTTTGCGTATAGAGGAAATCCACGGAGAGTGAAACTTAACTGTAAATGTTTTTTATAGTAGGAACAAGCTACGATAGATTGGGTTTTCAGCTAAAGTGCGTCTATGTAAGATAGTTTGTTGTGGGTTGGTAGTAACAAGATACGATTGGGTTTTGAGCTAAAGTGCGTCTATGTAAGATAGTTTGTTGTTGATTGGCTTCACAATGTCGAAGCTAATTAAAGTTAGTGAGTTGGAGGTAATGGACTTTGTAACTTGCTACTAACCAAGTGGGCAAGGATGTAATGGAGAGGCTCTAAGTGAATAATGAGTGCTTATTATTTGAAGGTGTATGGTGAAGCAGTTTCATCTTTTTTATATTTCTCTGACGGTTGTGGAAGTATAGGTTCGATCGTGTTTTAGTGCGCGTGTACTGAGGACGTACCTGGCACACTCTTATGTTAGTGCACGTGTACCGAGGACGTACCTGGCACCCTCTTGTTTTAGTGCACGTGTACCAAGAACGTACCTGGCACCCTCTTGTTTTAGTGCACGTGTACCGAGGACGTACCTAGCACCCTCTAGAGTAAGTGCACGTGTACTGAGGACGTACCTGGCACCCTCTTATGTTAGTGCACGTGTACCGAGGTCGCACCTGGCACCCTCTTGTGTTAGTGCACGTGTACCGAGGACTTGTGCTGATTGTCTGGTTGTGATGTCAAAGGGATATTGCATAAAACATAATAGCAGCTTTTGACCTGTTACCTGTTAGCTCGGTTAGTCTACCCTTGTATTAGGGGGAAGCGCCTTTGTCAAGATGCAGGTGGCCGAAGTAGAAATGTTAATGATGCTCTGAACGAGACTTATCTCGATCGAAGATCATAAAGACAAGAGAATTATGAATACTATATTTGATCTTTTGTTGCATTTGATTTAAGATTGACATCATGACGTTCACCTAGTTCCAGATAATTACCTGTTGTTTAATCAGTCATTTATGATTCACACCAATGTTTAAAAAGAACATTCGATTGATGTGCTAGGTAGAAATGTAGAGCAAACATCATTGTTTGATATATTTCCTGATAATCCGACGAAATATGAGCTGATATAAAAAACACAGCAGTATGTTTGTGTTTTGTAATTTACCTTTGCTCATAGATCATATCAATTATCGTGGCACATATAACATATATTACTTAAAAGCATGATGTGTGATAGCGAAACATCGAATGAAATATGTCAGAATATGAGTGACAAAAATTTTACATACCTAGTTCTTAACTGTAAGTGTAAAGAATAGTATTACAATTTATTTTTTATATATTTTAACACATACGAATGTGTTACAAGGGGTTGAAATTATATAGAACCACCTGCATTAAAGTTTTAAGCTACCAAATAAACACAGTATAGACACAGTTATTCATAAAATACATATTTTTATATATTAATATAAAACATACATTTGTACAATAGTGTGCAGTTAAACACTTGTTTACATGCAAGTGTGTGTGTGGGTATTGTTTGGGGTGGGCAGGATAGAGTGGGAAAGATAAAAATATGTAGAACCATTTTTATTCTTATTGTTATTGTTCATTCCAATGTGGCCATGAATACAAATTCACATAATTTCCATATCACATTTCTGTTTGTTTGTCAACTAATTTTAGTTATGAACTATGTAAACTTTTGAGTAAATGAAGCAAATCATTTATTGCTGATAAAATCAATATTGATAAATATTTTTTTCCTTAATGTCCAGTAATATGCATTATTGTTATTGAAGAACGCACGTATTTCTCCGCTATCTGAAGTTAAACGATCTTCTTTTAAGCTCAAACTTTTTTCATACAACTACCTTTGTTAATTTATGATTTATCCTTTTCATTTAACCCATCAAATTTTAATCTCGTCCCATTTTGATTTAAAAGCTTTGACCTACCCGTCTCATCAGTAGAAAATATTAACCCTCATAAATGGAACCCACAAATGAAAGTAATACATTCCCATTAAATATGATTGATGACTCAGAGGCCATTCAATATTGGTTCTCCTACTACCCCCTTCCCCCCCCCAGCGCATTATAAGTGAGACGTTTAGCAAATGGCATTATGCGCGTTATGTTGCGTCCATATGGCTGAGCGAGGTCTATTGCTCCTACCCCTAATGGCTCGGGCCAGACTCTCGAGGCTGTGGATTTACCCGGAGATCTAGCCTCATCTTAAGATGTGCTTTGTATGATAACGCACGTACTTCGGCGAGGGATAACAGTCCAACCCTAGTCTAAACAACGAAATGTCCAATATATACGTATTTGTTTTCTTAAGGAAATACTTTTTTGTCGACGGATTTCACCCTAGCCGTTTTGCATACATAAATAAATTTAGTAGTATTGCTAATGGGTTATCTGTTCTGAATGTTAAAACAATCAAGTTGAGAGAGTGATTAGTAATCATCGCGAATATTTAAATCTATTTCCGGTTCCGGTTCCTGTCTCGTAGCCTTGGCAACGTTACTCCCCATCTGCACCCTTAGTTCTCTCCACCCCACAGCACCCGCTCCTCTGTCGACCTCCCTCTTTTCCTGCCTCCTTATGTATATCATGCAAAATATGTGTACTACTAATTAAAAAATACATAATATTAATATTGAATGATAGCAATTGTCTTAAAAGTTAGCCCCAACTGGGATCGAACCCAGAACCTCGGTTGTACTTACCGGTGATCTACTATTACTTCAGCTGTTCTTCTGTTACATTCATTTCATAGCTCTCAATTATCACAAGATGTATCAATTTAGTAAATATTTGTCGTAGGCTCCGATAGCTCAGTTGGTAAAGCATCGTAAAGGTTGGTGTTTTGCCAAGACTGGGGATCGAACCCAAAACTTTCGGCTTTTCGAACTGGCATCGGCAAGGGGCAAACTTTTTAACGACAATGCTACCATTCAATAATAATATTAATTGTTATTATAGTCGTATATTTGCTACTTGAAATTAAGTTACTAAACATTTAATGATAATTTTGGTGGAGGTGCCGGGTAGCCTGTAGTAAATTTTACAAGATTCGTACACATGGTTCCGGGACATTCAACACGGAGTGGAAACTAAAAAACGTTATGGATTTTGTCACTTCCTCACTCACACTTTTAAACTAGATTTTAGCATCGATGCACAGAGCATTGCTGCTGCTCTTTAATTTTGCGCGTTCTAGGGTTATTGTCTTTGAATAAAATGATAGATTCGTGTCATTTTATTAGTTGTAATTGCATTCGTATTGGAATTGTTTATACTTTGCAATTAAAATAATGCATTATTTTCGTGATACCGATATGTATGATTTACTTAACCTTTTCAGAACAATTTCGAAAAACGTTGTTGAATTTAACTACAAATTTGTCAATTGATCAGTTAAACATTCAGCCGTAATGCGAGGTAATGGTATTTACAATCCAGAGTCTAAATATATCATCGAGGCAACATGTACCTCGGTCCTGTTTCATCGTTGTAAGCTCAATGCGTTTTGTGTCTGTTGCTCATATTTTATCCTTTTTCTGCTGTTAACCTAATTCCAGAGATTGGGATTAAGCCATAAATTATTCAATGGTAAAGAGAGGCTACCAATCATCCTCGAAACTTCGGATCTCGTTGAGGCTTTCGAAGCCGAACAAAAGTTTTTAAACCACTCCCTCCCACCCCACATGAAACTCTGGGGGTAGTGGTTCGATTCCCAGCAGGGACAAACTTTTATTACAATCACTATAATAACTTCCATAAAGTTTATAGTTTGCGGTTAAACGAATTAAACATAACACGATTCAACTACAGAACTACACCGTGAAACAAATTAATCAAGGGTTGTTAGGGGACCATAAATAAAAAGAAAAGTTCTTATATATAAGTTTAACCACTCGTAACATATTTCAGTTGGGGACTTCAATTTTAAAGGGGACTAGGCCAACTCGTCGACGTCGATGCCATCGATGCGTAAAACCACAACCCCTATATCTTCTGCATCCAATGACTAAAGTAAAGCTAGTCTAGACAAAACGAGTGTTGCCATAATATTATATCGCTTAAATTGACTGACAGTTACTTTGTTTATCTAAGTTATAAGTCAACTCTGTAGAAAATAAGTTATAAGTAAACAACAAATTTATTGAACTTTAGATTATGCAAAACGTGTTAGTCCATCAATCTCTGTACAACTTTAATACTTTTTAAATTCAATTCAAGTTCACTGAGTTACAATAATGAATATTTATTTATTTTATTGAACACCTCTTCTACTAAGTTTTATAAAAGGGTATAACTGTACTAACTCCGTTTGACCAAAATGTATTGTGAATTTTTTGTTTGTTTGGAATGAACAATTTGGAAAAGCTGTTCATGTCAAAAGTTTAAAACTTATTTTAGATCTCCCGAACAATGGACTTAAAATACACATGTCCGGGGTACATATGTGAGGAATTAAACCAAGGTAAATGTGTTTAAATTCCGCGGAACCTTAACAGTTATAATAGTCTAAATCTTAAGAGGATTCGCTGAGGCTAGCGAGACATCAGCTAGTCCAGAACGTCGACAAAATGGAAGTTCCAAAATACGAGATTTAATTAGCAAAATTTCCACTGAATAGTTTATCCAAGGATTACACAATGTGTGTGTTCTAGTTCGTTTAAACGGCTGGCTCCATTAGGAAAATGTGTCAGTCAACTATGGAGATTTTCATGTGCTTTCCACATCACAATGGATGTTTATTTATTGAACTTCACATGAACTTATGATAAATATGATTCTAAATAATTAATCAACACGAAAAACAAGAAATCAGAAAATTAAACGTTTAAATTCTCTTTCAAACTTTCTTCATTGAGCCCTCTTAACCTATCATGTACACTATAATATCGAAGAACATGATAGTGTTTATATAGACGTGCAAGCTCAAAGACAAACACAAGCTAAGTGTATACATCAGATTGGCTTCTACACGACCCCTACGTCGTCATAGCAACAATACTTAGTTACTAGTGGTCCGCGGAATAGATTGTTACACCCGTCTAGACCTAGAATCGCAGACAGACTCAAGTAATGAAATCATAGCCTGGTCGATTTGTCTTGAGCTCGAGCCTCTCTTGATAAATTAAGAAAAGCGACGTTCTTTTGTCACAGTCACTTCCTTTCTCCCGCCCCTCGCTCGGACCCTTAGTTACCGCCCGCTAGCCCTGGGGACCGCGAGGGGTGATGTCATTTGGGGGCACCCCGTGACGCGCCCGTGAGGACAATAGAGCGTCGCCCACTGACGTCATATTCATTTCGATTGATTTCTATTCGTAATTTCGGCGTATTGTTTGATCACTTACCCTTCCCCCACCCAACCCATCCCACGACCGTGTTTGTGCAACTTATTTCAATATTTGTTGTTTCACTTTTTAGATTGTTTTAATTTCGGAATATGATAATAAATTCAATTTTCAGTAGTTAATGTTGTTAGTGATTCTGGAAAGCTTTCGAAGTATGTAAATAGAAAAAAGGGTATAATTAAAATCAAATAATATAACGATATATTGCGGAATTCAATTAATTTACAGCAGGTTATTTGCGTGATTGATATATAATTTAATAAATAATTTAAATTTAGATTTGATTCAACATTCCTGACTGTTAAAAGCTGGTGATATAGGTTAACATACTTGTTTGAAATGTTGAAAGTCCAAGGTTCCGCTCAGTTGGGGGCCGACCTAGTTTTTTAAGCCCCTAGAGTTGACCAACATTGAAATTTAGTATACATTTTAAAATAAACTTTTGATATTTCGTGGAGGTAAAATTTAATGTTTAATGAAAACTAAGTGAGTAAACGAACATTGTACGATTATTAAGGTACCTTTCAATTTACTGTAGAAAAATATTTATAATTTCATTCTATTTCTATTTCTATATTTGAATAGAGTATTTTTCAACAAGGTTTTTATTTATAATCGTGTATGCTACAGGTAACTTTTAATTAGACCTAGACTTTAATACAGGCTGGGTTATTCACTAGGTGATGTTGAATTTTCTGAAGCGCCGGTCCGCTATCAATTCTATGCAGTCTTTTCCCACGCAGTAATTTGGCTTTCTCTCAAATAAAAATTGATTTTACTACCAGTGTACTTGACAGTGCAGAATTATGATTTTTTAAACTGATTTTCGTGAAAACCAAAATAAATGAGCATACATTACAAATGCGTTCAGAGGCAATGATTTTTCTCTATAGTTTAATCCCCCAGTTTAATCCACCTAGACGTGATGGATTTTACTCTTTACAAATTACATCCAAGTAGGAAGTTTTGAATATATTTCCGTTCTAGAATACATTTCTTGTAAGAATCGGTTATGAAAATCTCGTTATCTCTGTCCTCATAAACATGTCTCACTATAAACTATTTTGCTAAGTATTACAATAAAAAAACAATAGAAGTGAAGTAATTTCCAAGGCTTAATACAGAAAAAATCTCAAAATTCGGCTGATTATAAAGGAAAACATGAACATGCCTCGATCACAACTGGGACTGGTATGGTAGCTCAGTCGTAACGTGTAACCTAGGTCAACGTGGCAACACTGCAAACAATATAATATATTCTAATATATTATCTGTTACTGTGTTTGCCGCCATATTTTACCTTATACAATAAACATACTCCTGTTAACCTAACACTCACCCCATACATCATTAATCACATTCTTCTCTATTCCACATCTCTACATCTCTTTTTAAACCTTGACATATCCAAACCATTTAGATTAATTTAGATTTTCGTTTTACAACGTGATAAAATTAATCCGTATTTATATGGAACCATGTCGATATTTCACCTACCCTAATAAATTTGCTGAATGATGCCTCTATTCGTTGACATTCTCCGGGAGTAACATCTTTCATATTATAATCCCGTAATCAGAGTCGCCCGTGCCTTTATATGGACGCCCCATCAATTGTGCGCGCTCCAAGGGGAACTAGCCCTCGTCCAAAATATCCCCCCACCCCCGTCCGCCCGCCCTCTCTAAATAGGGTTTGCAAGGAGCGTAATGTCAATTTGTGAGTGCTTATAAAGGGAGGAATATTGGCAAATGCCGAACATTTGGCTGAGCTGTAGATAATTGCTGTTGGTTGACTCATATGGTCGGGCAAAGATGAAATATACCGTGGCAAAGTGAATCCTTGGAGGATTAGGCCGGGTACATTAACTAAGTATGTGATTGTGTGTGCTCTGGCTGATGAGGGGGGAGGGGGGCAGAGAAAGGGGTAGCAAAGTACGGAGGCTAGTAATGTACACCGCCAAGTTCTAGTGGATTAGTGGCTTGGTTAGTTGAGCGAGCGCAAAGTGGCAGAGTGTTTTAGATGTGGGTGTCCGATTTGAAGGTTGACGGTTTGATTTCCGCCAGCGACATTTTGATAGTTGATTGTTAACTATTCTACGGTGTTTTAATGTGGATTTCCATGCCGGGTAGTCAAATAATTCATTGCAATTCAATTAAAATCAATGAAATTTCTCTGGCTAAATTCTATTTGAGTACAGATGGAGATAATATTTCCATCGATTTTATTCATTGTTATTTTGTTTTTATGTTTTAACTTGATTATTTTCAAAAACCTTTTTTTAAATATGTAATATTATACAGTGTATTGGAGGTTTTTAGTCATTTTTGTTGAATTTTGTCGTTTTCGTTTATGGGTTATTTATTGTTCTGTACATAAGTATAAATTGTTAGAAAATTAATAAGCCATGCTTTAACTTTTTATCAGTGTGGGCTAAAATAAAATAAAATACAATAAAAAAATAAATATATTCGTTTTGAAAGTCGACCCACTCAGTCCCAGAACTGATTTTCAGTGGGAGACATAAAATTGAAAGCCGACTAAGCCAACCCTGTAGGCACCAACACCATCGACGAGCAAACAATGACTGTCTATAATTAATGGTGCCTATCGACAGTGTTGGCTCGAGCGTTGAGCGAGCGACTCTGATTCGGGAGGTTTCGGGTTCAAGTCCCGACGAGACCGGCAATCCTGACTAACGCTTTTCCCCGAGTTTTCCTCAGCAGTTAATGCGAATTCAAGGAATGGAGTCCTCTGAAACAACCCTCGGACATCCCTTCACGATTGCCCTTACTCCAATATACCTAGTTGGACACAATCATGAAGAGGGGCATTCATTGCACCCTGGGCAGATTACCCACGAAAAATTATTATAATGGTGCCTAAAAACTTTTACCACAGCCGATAATCCTAGAATACAAGACATTATACACCAAAATTACTCACGATCAAAATAAAAAAATCAAAAGAAGAATTTTTCGTAGGAAACTTTATTGACGTGAATAGAGATAACACACACAATTACATGGGATTAGTTACTAAGTATCGTGGAAAATTTAGCTACATCAAAAATGTATCATTTTAGAATTAAGTACAGTTACTATACTCAATGCCAAAGTCATTATCCCCCATTTTCCAATATTGTCACCTGCTCCGCTTACTCCTATATCCTTGCAATATTGTCTAAACCCAGCAGAAGTATCAGCCGGTAAGTTCTTGCATGCTTCGCGTTCTTTTTCAATCTCCTGGCATCGCTTTCTAAGTCTTGCATCTTCACTGTTATCATTAGCAGCGTCTTTTGGTAAACTGTTGCATTCTTCAAGGGTAGGATGAGGGCCAGGACCACCACTACGTTTATCAGGCTCCGTTCGACGCTCTCGACGTCCAGTGAAATCCTTGTCACCCGACCCTATGGACCTGACCTTCCTACGATTATCTGTGCTATTATTACCGCCACTTGAGGTTTCGTATGTGAACCTCGTCTCGCCTTCGTCTCCGGTGTACCTCCCCACAAGGAGCACGACATTCGTCAGTTTGGAGACCAGCGCAAAGGTGAAAGGGTGGTCGACGACGAAACGCTCGCCTTGTGGACTCAACCTAGCAGCTTTCTGAACCCCCGTCGCCGCCGCGTACCCTCTTCATTGACCTCGAACTTTGCGTTGTGCAACACTTTGCTGACCGTGAGCCCCATCTCCGGGGACATACCCGAGAAGTCTGCGTCACCAGCGAACATGTCAACAATCTCCAACTGGTTAAGAATCTGGTTGAGTTGCAATGTTTGATCAATTGAGAATATCGGTAGAGACAAAGATACATCTACATATTGTTTGCTTGATTCGTAGATGTCCTTCCAATCCTTTTTTGCTAGTTTTGCTTCTACGCTCGGTAGACCATCTTTTTCCAACGGTAATATAATGAAAAATGACATTGTTTTGTTCTTGTAAGGTACCTCAAGAAGTTTAGCACCAAGTTCTCTATTTATATTGAAATTGAACTGACTATAACATGTGCATCATCTTGATTTCTTTATTGACTTTCCCGTTCACGTGAAAAATTCTTCGAGTTGTGTCGTGTTTGTCAAACGCTACATCCCATTCCCCTTTGAAGTAGACAGCGTTGATCAGAACCATTGATGTATTCGCATCCAAACCATCGGCGGACACAATATCAGTGATCTTCTTGTGAGTTTTCTGCTTCACCCACTCGTTGATGGTTTTAGCGGCGTTTCATAGGATCTCCGTAGTTGACATTCTCGACATCAGACAAGAACTCTTGGGCGGTGTCGTTGAAGCTTTTAGAAAATGTTGTATCGGACGGTAGGGAAGATTTTATTCGCAATTTCCAGGGTACCTTTTCTCGAACTAGGAAGCGACTCGAGGAGTTGTTTGAAACCTATTTTTATATCGTCGCTGCTACCAGGAAGGTCAAGGCTTTTAAACAACTGTTTGGCAGTTTCGCCCCCAGCGCCCATGGAGCACAAGGCTAAGATTACCTGCACACTCAGGGGTGAGAAGAGGATGTTGCCTTCTGGGTTAGCTGCCTGGGAGATCTCCGCGTACATAGAACTTGTGAGCTCCCAGTTGCTGTGAACTGTAACTGCTCTCAGTGGGTCCTTGTCAGCTGACGCATAACACTCGTTCCAGTGAAGGAAGTACAGAGCTAGCACTATTATGTTCTTCATGTTTTGACGGTTGTTTTGAGACAAATAACAACGTGTGGAATGAAAAAACAAATGACTTATTCATCATCAAGGTCCCCTGCATACTAGTATCACTCCTAGCGGAGGTCTTGCGAACTCGTTGAGCGCGGCTGCGCAGCCTAGCGGAAATCTAGGGGACCTTGATTTATCATCACCAAGTAGCCGATAAAAGAAGTCCACCGCGGTGTCGACGTTAGCGCGCCAATCGGCGATGTGATAAATCACCTAGATATCTTCAAAGTTACAGCCACCTTTAAATTGTGTCCAGAGTTGGGGAAAGTTGGGGTCAAGGAGGTATGAATGGTTGGGGTAGGTACTGACAGCGCGGTATTTGAACTTCAAAGAAAATATTTTTCGTATGAATCCTGTCCAGGGTGCAATGCATGCCCCTCTTTAGGTGTCTGACTAGGTATACTGGAAATAGGACAATTTGTGAAGGGATGTTCGAGGTCTGTTTGCTGAGGACTCAATCCCTTGCATTTTTGTACAATTTATGTACAATTTTTGTACTGGTTTTTGCCTAGATATATTGTATTTATTATCTTGAATGTTGTATATTGTATGTTCTATTCTAAATATAGGAAACATCCCAATACACAAATACAACAGTAATCTCAACGGTGTTCAACCATTTCGTCAGTCAGGGAGTTTATTCCTGCTAAGTTAGGGTGGTACTTCTCGACTCAAGCAGACTGATGGATTTCTGTTGTATTACGTCTCTATTACTGAAAGTTTGTTATTCGAGACGATGAGGGTTAAAGACAATTACATTCATCCATGCCTCATGCGGGATTCGAACCCGCGTCCATTGGTGTCATTTGCTTCGGATCTGCGCTCCTAACGTTTGAGCCACCGCTTGGCAGCCGATATAGACTCACACTATATTACCGGCTGTTTGCTGGTGTTTCTTCTGCGACCATTGGCGAGTATTTTATAAGATCTTGCTCAATTTGAATAGGGTTACTCCCAAAATTTCAGACCAAATTATCAAAAATTCTCTAGAGGCTGGTAATGAGTCGTACTCGAAGGTTGAACTCGAAGTTTGAAATTTATGTTAGTTTTACATTTTATACGATTTTAGCAAGTCGTGATTATATATTATCAGCCAAAAAACTAGGCCTATAACTAAAAATAAAAAAATCTTCATCGTGATGTGTAATAGGCTGAAACCAAAATGTGTAATCATTCATAAATATGTTAACACATTTTAAATTTCCACAATGCACAAAAATAAACTCAAATGAAATATCCGTGAATAATTTGTAGTTATGCGTCTTAAAACTAGCATCGAGTAAACTCGTGAGCATTAGTTATAATTCATACAATAATTTTGTTTTGAAAGTTTTTTTGCAATTTTCAATTTGCTCAATGAACAAAACTAATCCAACAACCACAATAATCCTGATTTTAAAAGTATTTTCATACGT
>JAMZAV010010933.1:0-21473 GCA_024449915.1 Sweltsa coloradensis | reverse complement strand
GGGATAACTGATCTCTGCTCTTGTTGATCGGCCCCCCATTCAATCTAATGGCTCGACGGGAGTTTTGATACATATCAATCTCTTCGTTTTGACGCCATTTTACAGATTGTCAAAGTTCATAGACGTGGCGTCGATATTACGCCCAGCACAGCCGGAATTGCGTCACTATTTAAATAAAAAATCAAATACAGATATTTCGATTTACATAATAGATAGAGACTTATAGTTCAACTGTTCTGTCTTAGCTGAGTCAAGACTTTCATTTGAGCCTGTTGGTGACCCTCTTCGAACACGAGATCGATAACGTCGGTTTCGTGGAGATTCTCTTCAAAAACACATTTTAGGTCAAGTCGAGTGCCCTGGCGCAGTCTCATGACTTCCGAGTGAGCTCAAATTTGGCAGGCACCAGTTTGGGGGCCCAACAAAAAATAAAAATAGAAAACCTAAAATCAAATCGCACAACGAGCGCGGCGTAGGTGGGTCAACCAATTATGATAATTGTTGTCCTATCATCCCCTTCTCAAAATATTCGCTTTTGGGGGGTATGGGTTTTAGACGGAAATCTATTAAGGACTTCACCACGAGCCAAACCACTTTCCCTTTTTCAAAATGGAATTTATGTAGTGGTACCACAAATAATTAGAAGGTGATCAAATTAAGATTTACCTTTTTTATTTTTGGACACACACACACAGAGTTACGCGGTTCTAGTTTTCTGTTCTGTCTTAGTGAGAGTGAGCCTTAGCTTTTGAGCTTACTCACGACTGTCTAGGGCCGCTAGGAGCACGGGAACGAGAACAGTGTCTCGGGATTCGCTCATAAAAGTGATATTTAGGTCTTTAGTGCCCTTGCTCGGTCGGGTGTAGACCGAATGGGCTAAACTTATTAAGCCTTTTCAACTGTTGGACCAACAGACAGCTGAAAAAAAACTTGGATACGATCGGATGAAAGGTACGGCCGGGACAGGGGTGTGAAAATTGGAATTACCTTTGCCTTTCGAATAAACTCGAATTACTGTCAGAGTTTTCGAAATTTTTCACTTCTGTTGAAAGTTCTCGACGAATCAAGGCCAGGGAATTCGATTCCACCAAACATTTTTCGGATTTTTTTTAAATTGTCGTAAGTCCAACTGTACAAATTGTAACCCTAGATAATAATATCTTGTCGGAAATCGATCTAGTTTTGGGTGGTCATCTTAGAACGGAATTTGATTAAACAGCGCTCCACGAACCCAAAACAGTTGCCAATTTTGAAATCTGACCCATATTGGGTTCACAATTAAATTTATAGGGTAGTACATATTAATTTTATGATTTTCCTTCATATGTTTAAGTTAAATGTCGCATACAAAACGCATCGAAAGTTAGAGGACATAACACAAGTAGGAATCTTCAGAAATACGTCTTTCCACTCGAATTGTGTTTTAAAAAACTTGCACCAGTCTTTGCCTAATCACTTGTAGAAAATTGTCCACTCACCGGATGTGGCTTCAAACGCGATGAGTCGGTACCTGCTCATCCACATCCGTGGAATGATTGACAGCTGTGCTGGGCATCATTAGCTTTGCGCTTTACACCGGCGCCCGGGGAAACTGGGATTTAACGCTCTCACTAAACAAACACTTTCCTTAAGAATACTGGTGGGTCAAACTCGTTTAAAGAAGCACAAGTAGTGGATGAATCGCAGAAACTTTGATTACTTCAAAAGACTCACTCTTTATAATGGATGATTTTTTTATTAAATTGTCTTAGAAAGCTTAAATTTTTGATCCGACGTAGTGGGGAAGATGGGGGTACGATTTTAGATAAGACTCATTTAATTTTGAGTTGACAAACCTCAGAACTTGAAGCCACTTGATCGAATGTAAAGTCCATGATTGCGTCTCTAGAAGGTGTCATAGACAATCACAATTGGACACCAAGATTTTTTAACATCGTAGGATTCGGTGAACCGATGATCGACACCGTCTCGTAAGAATTAACCCCTTGGACGGGTCAAAAAACTTTTGCTTGTAAACTGGAAGACGCAGTAGTAAGTGTTGTAGTGTAGAAGTCAAATCACTTATGGAAAATAATCTACACACAAACAGTGTAAACCTTACCTATCAATCACAAGCGCTTCCAAATTTTTTTAAGCCTCAAATGTTGAAATTTTCGGTAAATTGTAAATACATTTTCTTATGTTTGCTTTGCTTTGGGGTGAAAAAAAATAAAAATAAAAATAAAACTTATATTGTATTTTTAAAACCTGGTCCTAGAGAATCACATTTGTAAGTAATTTTGTATAAAACCAAAAACTTAATGGAAATGTAATAATCCTAGATAGGACTATTCTGAGGGGTTTGTTCACAGCTACATTAATAAAAGTACCAAGTAGATTTTTTTTTGATCGTGTGAGTGACTGTATAAACTCCCAAATGAAAATTCATCTATCTTTGATTAACTTGGAAGAGTGTGTATATATTTTACTCACTAAAATTCTTGTTGTTTGACGCTTGACTACACTCGCCCACAAGAAACCCTAGGCACGTCAGCGATCGAGGGGTATTGTTTTTTCCTGCACTCATGTATCTGGTAACTTTAGTGACAAAGGAGCGAATAAAATTAATTCAATCGCCTATTATAATAATGAATTAGTTATTCAGATATTTTCCCTTGAATTCTCAAACCCCACACGATCTACGGAAGTGCCCATTGTACAAAACATCTATCGAAGCCTTTAACCTCATTGCGTTAAGGCTATTGTACCACCTCTGGCGATAATTTGAAAGTCGAAGAAACATGGCTAAAAAAGTATTCTGAATGAAAGAGGGCCTTACTTAAAACAGAAAAAAATTGAGGGACATAACCTCACTATTGGCTATTATTTGCTTCTAAGATTATATGTCGTTTTTTTGTCCAATAGGTCACCAGTACAGCAAGTGAAAAATTAAATTTTGAGAATCGGTTTTGGATATAGTTTCTAAACACCTTTAGCTTCAGCTTCAGCTATGAGGATAAATAGATGTCTGAAAAAAACAGTTGGGGGTACGATTTTATTTGTCAAACGGTACAAATACGAGTTTTTTTCTAGTTTTGTATCGTCCGACAAAAAAAATCGTACACCAACTTTTTTCAGAAATCTATTCATTATAGCTGAAGTTGTAGCTATCCAGAAAACCGATTCACAAAATTTAATTTTGCACTAGCTGTGCTGGTTTACACTATTGTCAAAAAACGACATATGGCCGAAATTGAGGTTATGTCCCGCCCAATTTTTTTTCGCTGTTTCAAAAAAGGGTTCTCTTTCATTCGGCCAACTTTCATGGACTTCAAAGGGGTTTTGACCCTGGGGTGATTACAATAGACTACATATTATTCCACAATGTTATTCTCTTATAAGAATCGTGGGAGACGGGAAAATTATGTCCCGTTCGATTGGATGATTAATTTCATCATTGTATCATTGTGAAATCTTTTTAAAAATTAAATATAAGTAAATGTAGTGTTACAAGTAAATATTGCAAAATCCACCGACCTACATATTATTATACAGTTTGATTTCTAGCGAGGATCTTATGGTTACGGACGAAGTATTCCCGCGGTTGGTACAAAAAATTCAGTTTTCTAAACCGAACAAAATGAACGAGAATAATTATTGTCCGGTGGGATCAGTCACCGGTCACGGCCATTTGTGCTTTACGAACGTCTCACAGAATCCACATCTTCTAACGCTCCGCTGAGCCATCAGCTAGTTCCGGTGGCTTGTGTTCGATCAGGTGAAACAAGCGCGGAGGATGATTGAACATTTTTTACAGCTGCTCATGATGGAATCACTTCCTAAACGGATGGTACTTTTAACTACTCTCTAACTGGGGCGTTAATGTACTTTTAATTCAGAGCTGTTTTGCTTGGGTTTTAGTGTTAATTAGGTTAAAAGGGGGGGATCATACAGCATCGTCGCGAGATGATCTGTGACCACAGGATGATTAATGAATGTTTGGGAGTTCACTTAATACGTACAGTATTTTGTTTGTTTTAATGCCACTGTAAAATATAGCCCCAAACTTAAAGTGCAGACTAGATTTGTGAGGTCGCGGGCTCGATACTCGTAATGAACAATCCTGAATCAGGTCTCGCACACACTCGCACGGGGCCTACAGGGTTGGTTTTGGTCGTTTTGATTAATTTACTGTCCCCCATTGAAAATCAGTTATATGACTGAGTTGGTAGACTCTAATACAATTTATTTATTTATTATTTATTTTTTTAAATCCAAAATAAGGAACATGTAATTGGCCGTGGGCAATTGTTTCCCATGATTAATTTATTTGTATTTTCAATCCCGTTAGATAGCTTACATATTACATACATATCGTCGATAGTGTAGGCTCCTACATGGTTGGCTTAGTCGCTTTAAATTTATGTTCCCCACTGAAAATCAGTTATCTGACTGAGTGGGTAGACTCTAAATACGTATTTTAGTATTTATTTACGTATTTATTTTTCAGTTTTATGACAAATTAGTAAATTCTAAAGGGTTTTTAGCGTTGAGTGACTAATATATAGCATATTAGTCACTCAACGGTTTTAGTCAATGGTGTTTTTTTAAATAAATAATAAATAAATTTTATTTGAGTCTACCCACTCAGTTATATAACTGATTTCAGTGGGGGACTTTAAATCAAAGCGACCAAGCCAAACCCCGCAGGCCCCGACGCAATCGACGATGACGATAAACCAACCAATATCGATATTTTTAAAAGGAATAATTGTAGCAATCAGTGGTTGGACAGTGCACAATGTGAGTATTGCCAGCGTGGATAGTGTTTTATGTTCTTATCATAAAACGTGATAGTTGTGAATTTTACTTTAAAACTGTAACGTATGTGTTTGCATCTGTAATATTATACACATTTCTGTTATTGTTCTACAATAAATATTCGACCGCATCCAAGCATGTTTTGTTTAAAACCGAGTAGTGTTCTACTTTTTTAACAATTACGTTCCCGCACTACACGTATTGTTTTTCAGTTTGTGTTTTCCGCCGCGAGTGTAGTGTTACATTAGTGCGCACCTAAAATAAGTCTTGGGAGAAACATTGACATACAAATAAATAAAGATACAAAAACGAATGTCTCTCTTTTAAACATACAGGGCCACAACCTTTTGACTTTCATAATCATTAACTATATATTTAAATTTTTTTTAAATCTTATAAATTTACCGAGAGAAAGTTTTTAAAGTATCTAATTGAGAGTTGTATCTCATATCAAATTGCAATTAAGCCCACTCTGCGGTCGCTATCAGTTAACGATTAGTTTTAAACCGGAAGTGAGTCCAGACATTAAGACATTGTCAGGCTGAAACGTGAACGTCGTTGTTTTTACTCTTTTCAACGAGACGTGGAACACAATTTATTTGGGGGTTAACCTTATCAAAACCCGGAACTGTAAGAATGAGACCATTCAGTTGTAATCAAACCCTCTTAGATTACAAAGGGCATTACAATATGTTACTCTGATACGGTTTAACGGTAGAAATATAAAGATTAGTTACATCAGTTTTTTGCATTTCCTATTGGGGGCCAATTAAAGGAAAAGAAGAGACAAAGATAAAGCAAACTATACACATTATTTCATGGCATGTCCGTTTTTTTAAAAGCTCTTCAATTCAACTTTTTTTAAATAAGACTTGCTTGTGAGCTTTAGGTGGTTTTTAACATTCTTCTACACAGGCCTTAACGTTCTTGAATGTGAAGTGCTACAACAAACACTTATTTCATGACTTTTTTAAATGTTTTTATGGAAAATTTAAGAACATGTATCTGATTGTTAATTAAACTCTCAAACATAATCAATTATTATTGGTGACCTTTTTAGGATCATTTACAATGAAGACATAATTTACTACATCGGGAGATGATTAATGCTAGCTATAATATCGGTGGGAATTCCTTAATCACGTCAAAAGTTCGTGTTTAAAATGGCGGTATAAATAATAACAATACTTTAAATATACAGAACATGCCCTGTAAAATATAGTCATATTTAATGATGCCTTTGCATAACTTTGATTTTAAAAAAAATATATACCACCATAAAACGTTACATTTTGTGGCTTTACCCGAAGATGATAATAAGCAAATTTTATTTCCTAAACAAAGAACTTCAATCCCCGAAACCCGCTCGTGCTGCATAAGTTTTAATCATTACGGTTCCTCAAAAACCCCTGCATCTCTCCCACAGCCTCTCAAGCCTTGCCGCAACATAGTCCTTGCATCTTATCTACTGGGCCATATGCAAAGCTAGGCACGCGAGACCCGTTGTGGACAGCTGTTCACAATTTGTGACCATTCAGGCGAACCTATGACCATCCTCCGGAACTCGGGTAGCTTTTCCCCTTTTAGTGAGTTCAATGCGCTAAGACTGATTCGAGACCAGCGATATCTCTACATGGGCATTTCTAGCAAGGGATTATTTGAGGTGTCTGAGCGCATTTCTACTGTTTGGAGCATGATTTTTAAAAATCTACCCTGTCGTCATCCGTTGTAACGATGAAAATAATGGACTGTTTTAGTGCAGTTGCATCTAACTATTATGTATAATTATAATTAAATAATGGAACAAAAGAAAAATAGGCAAGTTATATTTACTCAGCACTTGCTTAAGTAAAGTATTTTAGATTGAGAAAGAAAGCTATACACTATTATATCCATAGAGACGTAGTTGTTTTTACTTGTCCTGAAAAAAAAGTGATTATATTGGAATCTACCTTGAACTTCGTAATTTATATTTTAAAGACATTTCCATTTTATGTAATCCAGTATTACTCAGAAAACATTGTTTAACTGGTACCATTACAATCGTAACATTACCGAGGCATAATATATTGTACACCACGAAACATTAGCACTAGGTTTGACCATGTGACGTCATAAACAGTCGTACCTTTGGGTTTATAGTAGTGGCAGCACTTTGTGCTAGAGCTACACTTATCACTCCCTTTAAATTTTAATTGAAATAAAAACTAAGTTGGGGAATTATAATTTTCCCCTGGTTAGCTTCTCTTTGAAACTTTACACTTTTTTAAGCCTCATACTTTTAATCTTTGTCATGCTGGTTTAAATTTAAATATACTTACATTAAACATTTTAGATTCGACGTAGTAAAAATAACATCACAATCGTAAAAAAATATTGTAACAAATTTGACAAGAAGTCAACTTGATTTGAATTGTTGAAATATAGTTTGTACAGGAACGGAACGTGTATTGTATTTTTTCTTTTGAATAATTACGGAGAACAAGGGATTTAAAAAGAATGTTTTTTCTCACGTTTTCGTCTGTCATGATATCAAATAGCTGGCATTTTTGAAACACATATTTGGACATTCCTTCTCATACGTCATGACACCCGATCAAAACTATATCCTTTTTTATTTGTAAGGACATACGAAAACTAAAATTTAAATTTTTTGAACTGAGAATAATATTTTACAGAATATTAAGATATACTAGAAAACGCTAAAGTCCCGCGCCGTTGATGGATGAGCGTTTTTTTGCAAGTTTTTTTTTTGGGGTTTTTTGCGTTTGTTTACACTTTTCTTTTGCACGTGCTTTTTTTAATGCTTTTAGGTGATTGTTTTCAAGTTTCTATTGTTACTTTTTAATTGGTATTATAAACCTAAAAAACTCATATTAAAACCTTTTTTTCTGTGGATTCTGACTAACTCTTTCTACTTTTTCTTTCAAAGGTACCCACATCACCATAACCTTTTAAAGTCCATGTGAAATTGAACGTTGTAGCCCTACCCGTTTGGTCAGAATCGGCCCAAATGTGACGAAAATATTGCACTAAAATTGAAAAACTAATATTAAAAAACCATTATTTCTATAGATTCTAGTTATTTTTTTCAACTTTTTCTTTTAAAAGATACCACATCACCATAACCTTAATGTCCATGTGAAATCTGAACGTTGTAGCCCCACCCGTTTGGTCAGAATCGGCCCAAATGTGACGAAAATATCGCATAAAATTAAAAAAACTAATTTTAAAAAACCCATTATTTCTATAGATTCTAGTTAACTTTTCAACTTTTCTTTCAAAAGGTACTACATCACAAATTTCTTAATGTCCATGTGAAATATGAACGTTGTACCCCCACCCGTTTGGTCAGAATCGGCCCAAATGGGACGAAAATATCGCACTAAAAATCAAAAAAAATCGTAAAGTACGATATTCATGAGAAATATTTCTTCGATGTACCCAAAAGCAATACACCTCTAAGTTCAGAGAAAACGAAGGTCCCCTAAAAATTTCATCAAGATCGCTTATCCCGTTTGCCCGGAATCTGCTACAAACAGACAAAAAAAAAAAAAAAAAAAAAAAAAAAAAAAACATTGGAGCTAAATTTTTTGGGGTCGTGAAATTGAAGTTTCGTTCGCTCGCTACGCTCATCCAATAACAGTGAAAATATTTTAGATACTGCAAATGGCACTAAAACCTTTCTAAATTTTGCTTCCTTATCCTGTATGGCGGTCAAAATTCACACCAGTCGCCCACGTAATAACGGGGAATCAATTAAGCTATGACCTAAACAGACACGAAAATGTATTTTTATTTACTATCACTGGAAACAGATAATTATGATTGCTAATAATTTATGTTTCGATTGCATTCTTACACAGTTTATTTTTTATTGGGTGTAGCATGATTAAATCCATTAAAATGATTTTACAACGTGTGATTTAAATTAGAGCTTGCTTCCACCGGAATCTAGAGTGTAATCCAGATGAATGAGATAATATATATTAAATTTTTTTTTTAAGGTGTGAATAATATATTTACTATCGTAGACGTGCTTAGTGATGCATACGTTTAATACACAGTTTCGTGCATTTCTTCGACAAAATTAAAATTTATACATCCTTTATGTTTTAGAAATAAATAAAAACGAAGCGTATGAAATGCTTCCAACTCGACATGTCCTTTAGTTCACATTGACCTTTACATAACAACACATACCCCTACGCTTAAAAATACCAAATTAAATTTCAAATTTACTGAAATGAAAATTGAATAATAATTAATCTTTATTTGAATTTTCTCTGCAGATGATCTAAAACGTATCTTAACAAAAGGCTCACAAAACATGAAAGTTCCTAAACGCTCAGACTTGTTAGACCTTACCCTTAAATTTATGCAAAATGCACTCGTAAAGATTGAGCCTTAAGTAAACATTTAATGAAATTTTGTGGTGCAAAAAAACCCCAAAACATAATAGTAAACCAAAAGCTGTCTTTGTTTAAAGTATAATTATCTCGAGTGAAATGCGTAGTGCCTTTTGGAATTTCCCGGGTTCACTTTGAATAAAGGGTTTTGGCGCGCCTGAGTCTTCTGGCGGGATGGAATTTAAAGGGCGGCAAAAAAAAACCACACCCTAAAAACCCTCGTAAGCGAAGATAATGTAAAAAAATATAACTGTGCTTTAAATCAAATTGGACCCCAAAATTCTTTTACCGATAGAGGGAGATCAAAAATTAAACGTGGGCTCCCAAAGCAGGAGGTCCGTTTTTGGGTTCCAACCACTGGCAATTTCACTGAGAGTATTTCCAAGGTTTTTGTACTTTTGTGTTATCTCTCCAATTATTATTTTTCCAAATTTTTTAGGACCCCACCAGATGTACTGTTGCACACTAGCGTCAGAAGTAAATCAAGGGTTCTGGAAATACCTACCGTTTTCGACCCCGCTCGTGAAATCGGTTCGTTTGCTCGCTTATTTAGAGCGCTATCACTCGCTGACGTCATCTAACAGGCCGTGAGGAAACCGGCGCCCTATCTACGTAGCATTGGCCTATATGTACTTTAACTGGGTTTGTATATATTATGGATCACAACCTGATAACCTCCAGGCATATTTCTAGTGTAGAAATCAATAAGGGACACTTTTTTGTGTGACATAAATAGGGCGAGCCATTTACTCCTTACCCGTGCTAGCTTTGTGTATTTAGTGGTGTGTCTTTTAAAAAAATCCGATATTTGACTGATTTGTCGGCGTTGTCGGTAAAAGATTACACTTGATTTACTTCTGAAGCCAATCGTTTCCTATAACATGGGCAGCTTAAGTCGATTTCATCTAAATTCTAGTCCATAGGTGTTCCACCCCTTTCTCTCAAGGTATCATTGTTGTTCAAAGTATAGTTCAAGATTTGAAATGAAAAATACATTTAAACATACCAGACAGGCTATGATATTTTACGAACTGATCGAAAACCCACCATCACCACGGGTAAGAGGAGGTGGCACTGCAATAACATACTACTGCTTGATCCTCACAAGACTTCTTCCCACCGCTCAATGCGATTGAAGCAACCTCCATCTCAATTGCCTCTGCTACAGGTGACCTCGGTGTCCATTGCTGCCAAGGAGAACTTTCGACCCCAAAAACCTAAATATTATATTTCTGACAATACACCAAAAGTCCCTGGCCGGCGATCTTAACGCAAAGCACCCAGCTTGGAAATTCAAAAAATCTTATCTCATGTATTTCTACTTACATCACGACAGAATGTCTGTCAACTCTACATTCTCAATGCCTCACAAACCAACCCTGCTAACATGGCATAACGCGTTTTTTTCTCACCTGGTAATACAATAATGCATCATTTGGGGGTTTAACCCCCGGTTTTGGATTATTTTAAAGAAAGAACACAGGGGCTGTTCTTTGCGAAATTCTAAAAAGCTACCAGAAAAGACGAAATCAAAAATTTTTTAAAGCTCCCGTCACTAAATGCCAACTTTACATCCAGCAAAAAAAACTCCAAACACAAATTTTTCTTTTGGATGAGGTAATTAATTTTTTTGTTTTAAAAATAAGCTTTTTTTTTAAAAAACGAAAAAACAAAGGACACGTAAGTTTAAATTTAAAATTTATGGCGACATTCTCGTACAAAAACGTATAAAAAGTAGAAACCAGCATTTGGGGCTTGTCAGAAAACTGACACTACCGTTTAATCTTTTTTTTATTGTTTTTGTTTAACGTCTACCCTTCCTTTAAAAAGTTTACGAGAAAAATTGCTGTTTTTACCAAAATTTTTTCCTAAGGTTTTCCTTTTGCAGTAGGCGATTGAAAGAGCGGGAGTCCTCATAAACAGCCCTCGGACACCCCTCTAAATTTGCCAACTCCAATCCCCTTTAGTTTTACCCCTGACGAGGGGCAACATAGCACCCTGGGTGGATTCACAAATACCAAATGTTACTTTTGGGGTAAAATTTTGACATACTTCGGGGACCCAACGACACTTTTAAAAAATTAAAAAAATTTTTTGGGAGTCCCCTTTTTTGAATATGCAAAAAAAAATTGATGATGGTCATGAAAAACGTGGGGTATTTCGAAAATTACGGGCACTTTTTCCGCAGAATCCGTGCTAATTTGCTTTTATTTCGTACAAATGTTTTTGTGAACAAGGGCCTAGATCACGTGGCTTAGGTCACTTTAGTGAGTGCGACTCAGTATAGCAGGTGGCGGTAGTTCCTGCTGAGGATCGCTTAAAGATCCAACGTGTCTCGACAGTGCCCCAACTTCTTTGCTTCTGCTGCTTGCAAGCTGAGGAGGGGCCAAAGGGAGAAGAGCAAATTTATTTGCCCGGGAGGGGGTATGTTTGTACAAGTGAAAGGGATGTCAAAGTGTGGGCTAGTGCAGAGTTAGGTAGCATTCACACTAAATAAAATAAAAGGATCAAAAAACCCTGTATGGTGTAAAACTTAATTGGAGTAAGGAAAATTTGTGAAGGGATATCCAGGGTTTTAAAAATGCTCAATCCTTGCTTCCCCTTAGTACTGAAGAAAACCTCGGGAAAAACTTCATCGAATGCGGTCTCTACGGTTTTAAAAACCCGGGGACCTCCCGAATCAGACCCTCGCGCGTTAGTACGCCCTATACCTCCCCCCTTTAAAATCATGCCCCCCCTAAATTAGAGTGTGGACAACCCTGAGACAGACCCGAGTACTATTGCAGCAGGTGCGGGGTGGGTATTAGGAACCCTAATTGTGGAACCGCGGGTTTGTTTGTCGTTAGCGGTAAAGGACGCGAGTAGAAAGAAATGTAAATAAAATGCATTTCATATTTTTTTTAGGACCTCCTTTTTAAAAACTTTTTTTTTTCATCTCCAATTTAGTGAATTAAAAAAACAAAACTGACCTTATTTGCAAGATATAAAATACAGCTACTGAAGATGCATCCCGAAAAAAAATTTTTTGATCAATCAAAAAAAAACATGTTACTAAAATATAGGGTTTCGAAAAAAAGATGTGACCAAAAAAGTTATATTTATTTTTTATGAAAACCAAAAAAGTTTATGTAACAGATGTTGTTTATCTCAATTCATACAAAGATGGTATCAAAAAAAAACCATGCTAAAAGTAAAAGAAAAAAGTTATCGGAAAAATCTATTAATTTAATTTGATACGTATACCAAGATAATAGGGAAAAGGTTTTTAAACCTTATGTATTGAGAATAAAAAATATTTTTTATTTTTTTAAATGTATTATTTTTTTTACTTTTTTTTTGTGGAACAGTGAAAAATAGGATCCCCCGGGGACTGATAAGGAAGGGGTTATGGAATTGGTGGGGAAAAGCGAAAAAAACAGTTGGGGAAAAGGGTTAACCCAGAAAAATAGTAGGCAAAAAAAACGAATATATATAAAATTATATATATATATGTGTTCTGTTGTAGCTTTCGGTTTTCGGGTTTATTTTAAAGTTAAACTTTAGGGAAATAATCACGCTTTTTTGGATGTTTAAAAAAAAATTTTTATTAAAACTTCAACGTTTCAGCTTAGTCTTCTAAAAACGTTGAATTTTTTAATAAAATCTTTTTTAAACATCCAATAAAGCGTGATTTTTTCCGAAAGTATAACTTAAATATAATATATTATATATATAGATAAACTGGTGGAGGCCCTTGGGAAAGAAGAATTGAAAGAAAAAAGAGGAAGAAACTATGATGCGGGGGAAGCGTCGACAGGGGTAGCCGGTAGATAAATCCGGGGGGGGGGGAAAAGGGCAAAAATGGGGGGGACCCCCCCACCCATTCCCCAAATTAAAAGCGGGAAATTTTTTATGAATATTGATTGCTGGGGAATTTTTAATTTAAAATTATTTCCCTTTGTTATATTTAAATAAATCAAGCCACAAGACCCCAACGGCACTGCTATAGCCACCATGGGTTTTTCAACCCTATTCCCCCCAGGAAAAGCGGGATGGAGTGTGGTTGGTAAGGAGCAAAAAAAACAAAAGAGCCTTAATGACCCCACCCGGGCACAACCAATGGCGAGGATCGTTTGAACAGGTCTGTGTAATTGACCCAACGCACTGGCGCCATGCAGCGGGGATAGTAAAAACTTAGAAGTTCGGGGTTTTACAAACGACAAGGGGGTCAGGGGGATTTAACTCAACTACAGAAATTATATTAATATGCTATAATCGAACTTTTTCCGATTTAATTTTATTTTTTACACGCCCTTTGTCGGAAAAAATTTATTTTTTCAAAAAACAAATGAAAAACAAAAAAACCATTCAAATAAATTTTAAACTAAAAAAACTGAGAAATTTTCTAAAGATTTGTACTTTTGCAAAAGCGGAAGGGTTAAATGTTTTTTATATGCCCTAAGCCACTTGCCCCTCATTATATAAATACTTTTCTTTTTGATAACATTTAAAACACCCATAATATTTTTGAAACTTGAAATTACCGAGAATGGTTACCCTCGTGCAAGGGGTGTCGAGACGACAAAGTCTTCCCCATTACAGAAAGGGTTTATTTCCCTTTCTCATCAAAAAATTTATCGGGAGTGGGGGAGATTTTTTAAAAATTACATAATAGTTTTGTAAAAATTTGCTGAGGGAAAGCTTCCCCCTTTTCTCGTGACTTCTTGTATTGGAAAATTGTTTTCCCAAGAGCTTTTAAAGAGAATCATTTCAGCTTTTGCGTAATTAAAAAAAATAAATTTCCAAAAAACTTTCATTTGGGAAATTTGTCGGGGGCAACTCGCGTGCCCTTTGAGACAAAACTTGGGGAAATTTTTGTTGGCTTGTAACAACTCCCCTGTATTGCCCATCTTTTTGCAAATATTAGGTGAGTAACGCGCCAGTTCCAAGTATGTACGGAAGCGTAAAGGCTCGGGCTTTTTTTTTTTCACGGTTTAGCTGGTTTTGCATGGTTATATCACGGGTTTTGACATGACACGCAAGGACGCCGGGGTGTGATCGAGGGAGGCGAGAAAGAGGATTCTGAAAGATCCTGTTCTTGCAACTACTTATATTTTGGGTTTTACATGTTATAGCACTAAATGACACATACAAGATTTTAAGTTTTACAAAGTTTTTTCTTTATTGGTTTTTGGGTTATGCATTTTGTAATCACGACCATTATTGGGTTCATCCCCAAAACAGCAAAAAAAAATATAAAAATTTTGATTTATTTCAAAAATTGTGATTAAAGAAAATAAGTATTAGTAAACACACTTTTTCATCAAATTCACCGCTCATGAAATGTATATTTTGGTTTTTCAGTATCATTTTTGGACACGAATATTCGTCTACCAGTCATCGTAAGTTAACACGCTTTTTTAGTTGATACCATTTTAAAACTAGATTCGGTCTAACAATTTTTTGCGTATTAGTAATACCCAAAGGAAATATTACTGTTTTTTTCCCCTAAAGCAGATCGCTTTGCAAAAGTTAAGTCGTGTTACCTTGTCACGACTAAATATTTAGTGATTTAGTTCCAATTTTCGATTTACCCTTAACTTTACACGAAAAAAAACCACATTATACTGTAAAGACCCAGGGTCTTTGATTCCCTAGAAAACCTATGACTGATTGAGAGTGGAAACTTTCAGAGAAAAGTATAGATTAATGTTTAATTGAGTAGGGGTTAAATTTAATGACAGCTGAGAGTAAGATCAAGCCTTTAAATATCTTAATTTTTACACGAATATACTCCAAAAATGGTAAATAAGTACCTCATACGGAAATAACACGTGCTGAAATGTGAAGATGGCTATAAATTAAAGCTATAGAACGATTAAGATGGTCAGGATTGAATCAATAATCATCAGAAAAGTGGCGTGAAAGTAAGAAGAGTTATTTCAATTTAAGATAAAAGGTAAAAAAAAAATTTGTTTGTTAAAAAAATCAACCCAAAATAATGGTATACAAACGAATAACGATAACAAAAAGATAAAAATATTAAATGCTAAATTTATGTCAAAAATTTACATAAATTTCAGTTCTTTTTTTGCATACTCAAGAAATAAACAATGTTTATGTAAAAACAATTTTTTGCTACGGTTGTCATGCAAAAAACCCAGATTTAAAAGTAAAAAGTAAATAATTGTATAACTCTTCAACAAACAAAACGACTGAAGAAGCGCAAAAATATAAGATTCATGAAATAAAAGTTAGAGTAGCAAAAAGAACAAAAAAAATTTTTCGATTGGGGAAAAAATTAATAAAGCTCCAAAATTTGCGAAAAATTGGGGAGGACGTAGCGAGCAGCGAGCGAAGCGAGATTCCCCCTTTCACTCACGGAGAAAAAAAAACCCGGGAAAGTTTTTTTTTTGTTTTTTGTTTTTTTGATTTTTTTGTGGTTTGTTAACACGATTCGGCTAACCGATACTCCGATTGGGAAAAAATTTTTTGGAGGCCCTTTAAATCTCGAACTTGAACTGCCACGTTTTTTTAGCGCAACGGGAAAATTTTTCTTATAAAAAAAAGCAATTTTACATTTTTTTCGATTTAAAAAAATTTTTCAACTTATAACCTACATGCTTTTTCCGATTGTAATATTTTTATTTAAAACCTTAATTTTTTGAATTTAAATATTCGTGGAAAATTTTTAAAAACTTTAATCGAAAAAATTTTTCTCATGAAAACAAATTAGGTTTTTTTTTTTAAAAAAATTTTTTGACATAAACACCTACATGCTTTATCCTATTGTAATGATTTTTTATAGAAACCTTTAATTTAAAATTAATATATCGTGTAAAAAATTTTAGGCAATTGAATAATTATTTCTTATGAAAATTGCAATTTTTCGTTTTTTCTTTTTTTAAAAAAAAGTAAAATTATGATTTATTAAAAAAATTAAGTTTAAATTTTTTAATTTTATTTAAATTTTAAATTTTAAAAAAAACTTCGAATAAATAATGAATTTTTCACAGAAAAACAAAAAAGCGAACACATGGCAGTCAATGCACCATATACGTCATCCAAAAACGCGGGGGACTTAGCGTTTTCCTAGAAAAATAATTTCAGGTGCAATGAGGTTTCAAATTACTTCAACCCTCCTAACTTTGTTATTACGTTTGTATTATTCTTGACTGAAATGTTTATTATAAAATACTTGGACAATCCCTTTTTGTACGAACAAATTTACAAAATTTCCATTAGTATAATAACAAGGGGTGAAAGGGTCATTTCGCCCCGTCGCAAATTAAAATTTTATTTTGTGTGAATTTGGGAAATTTTTGGAAACCCCTTTTTGTGAAACTCTCCGAAAAATGACCCCCAAAACGCGAACCTCTTAGTAAGGTCGCGCGTTCGACCCCGCTCCAGCAAACCGCGAAGTGATTCCTCATCCCCAAAAGCGTGACAAGCGCTTAAAAATGAAAACAAATCAGTCTTTTTATGGAGATTTAAAAAAATTTGGGCTTGTTTCCGTTTGGACAAATTATACTTTTTCAAGTTTTTTAACTTTTTTAACCCCTAAAGTTTTAGTGTTCATTTGAGTATCATTTGTGCAAAAATTTTGGGCCCATTATGGGGTCTTGTTTTCATTTTCATTTAGTTGAAGGAAAAGATAAGGAAAAACTTCGTAGGTATTTAAAAGTATACAATTTTTTTCGGGGGAAAATTTTTGTTATTTGTGGTAGTTTAAAAAAATGGTAACACTATCGGAAAAGTATCCTTGCCCAACGCTACGCAAATGATTTAAATGTAAAAGGCATTTGACAGTAGTAATTATTTCCCAAAAATTTTTTAACAAAATCATTGCTTCGTTTAAAGAAGTGAATTTTGAATGAAATAAAAGAAATAAAAAAGTTTTAAAGAAAATAAAACATTTTTTAAAAAAAAAACAAATTCACGAAGAGGTCATTTAACCAGGGATGAAAATAAAAACGACATTTCAAAGTTTTAACCAAAATCCTTATCAAAAAAATGTACAGAACAGTCTTTAGAATAGGAAATTATTATAGGATCTTTGTGAGATGAGCACAAAAACGAAGACGTTGAATCAAAAACATAACCCTTCATGATAGACTATAACATTTGCAAAATCTCATTATGAAAAGTTACAGCCGCAGAAAAACAATGCATTTTTGGCAGTTAGCTCCGAAAAAAGATGCATTCTCCCCCCCAACCCCCCAATGAGATTACTTGATAGGAAGTTCTCGATTCCCATGGATCGCTCGTGATGATGCGATACGAGTTAAACGAGGCATGTCGGTGCATTTTTTGCTCGAGGCTGAAGTAGGCACCGAACGTTAGAGGGCGGAAAAACGGGGGGAGACGCAGGTTTTCATTTTACATGACCGGTGGTTACGGGGATGGAGTAGCGTCTACGGGGAGATAGGGCCCAACAAGTGGTCTCATTGTTTCGGGGGCGCTGCTTGTAGCCCCTCTGATGCTCCCCCATTAGAAAACAAAAGCGATAATGTTGTTTCATAACAAACATTGTTCGACTTTTTCGAAATTCATAATGTTCAGTTTAAAGGTCCCCTGCAAAATTTCATTTGTTTTTTCCCCGGGAGAGAGCAAAATCCCCCAGTAAAAATATAGCAAAACAAAAAAAAGAAAAAGTATTAAATTTATAAGAAAAAAAATTAGATTTATTTTAAAGTTTTTAAAGGGGCCCCTGAAAATTTTATCATCAAAATCGAATTTGTTTGTCCGTAGAGAGCAAAAAAAAACAGAAAAACTAAAAAATTTCTAAAAAACTAATTTTTTTTTAGGATAGTCTTATTGGGGTTTTTGACATTGCTACCTCATCCGATTATGTTGAAAAAAGGAAAAACGAATGGGAATCCCCGTAATCTAAAAAAAAGCGATGGTTTGTATTGACAGAAAACCCCCTGGGCAAAAACGTGTGATTTGATCCTTTGACTCAATTTAGATGATACCATGGGAAAACCCACAAAAAACCCATCCAGGTTGCCTTTTTAAACCCTATTAAACTTAAAGCAAAATAAAATTCTGCGAACATCGACAACACCGCGCAATACAGTTTTTTAGTACGCGTGTACGCGCACGTGCCCTGCATGTTGAGCAGGGCCCCAATTTTTATGCAATACCCTTTATGAGACCGTGCTACCGAACGGAATGGGTTGAAATTTAAAGGGACAGGAAAACAATGAGGGTTTTTTAAAAATACTGGGGAGCTTGCGAAAAAAACTTGAAAAAGTTGGATTTAAAAAAAGGGCGTGAAGGATTCCCCCTACCCTTGACCCTAAAAATAGATACATTGTTTTCAACGAGAAACAATGGTGGATTTTGAAATATATTTTTCCCCCTAGAAAACAACACATTTTTTTTGTATAAGTTTTCATGTCTTTGTGGTTTTTTTCGTATGATGAGTTCCCAAAACCCAAATTTTTTGCTCAAAATTTTTTTTTATTCCGTATGTAAATTATATCGTATTTTTTTCCCTACATGAATTGATTTAACCCCATGATCACCATGTCTTCAATGTGTGTCAAATTTTCCCAGAAACCCCTTTGGGAATAAGGTGATCTAAACCTCCCCTTTCCAAGTATTTGCGAACCCCGAACCCCTTGTTACGCCCCGATAGACAAAAGGTATTCTAGATGAAACATTAAATTTAATATAAGATTTTTCAGCTTTTAAGCACGCAACGTTGAATAAAAAGTGATCAACAAGGTTTTAAAAATTTTCAAAACACACAGGAGTTGAGCGATGTCACATCCTTTGGTGTTCGTGAAAAAAAGGTAATTTCATTACTTGCGGTTCTAAATTTCATTTTTATCATTTGTTAACAGAAGACATTACCTTTTATTAATACAAGCGGGTTTTAAGGGAGTAAAAAATAGGGAGCGAAACCCTTTCCCAATCAAAGTTGTTGGGGAACACACATCAAAAACTTTTGGGCGATAGTGCTTTGAAAAAATCTATGGGGGTGCCGGGGACGAAATGAATGAATGAATGAATGAATGAATGAATGAATGAAGAATGAATAATCGAAAGAACAATGAATTAAAACAGCTATCCCCGCCCCCTTGACTTGACCCCCGGGGTCACTAGAAACCTCCTTATCATCCCAAGGGGTAATCAAAAAAAAAAGTCATTCAAAAGTCGATTTTTTTTTATTGGAGAGTGACCGCACAGACGGACGGAAGGAAAAAAGGGTGCACTCCCGAAAAATCTATTGTTTTCACCCGCCTAATAATTAGCCCCAACCCTTACAGTACCCCAGTGTTTATTAATCATTTTTTGGATAGATTTTTGTTGTTAAGGAAACCAATACAAAGAAATAACCAAAGGGAACCATGCAAATCATCAAAAAGGGGATAAGCAAGATCAACGGTGACCTGAGTATTTTCTAATTTAAAAATCAAAAAAGTGGTATTTTTTTAAACGTTTTAGTTTTCAATAACCATTTTTGCTATTTCATTTGGCTCATTTAAAATTTTTAGCATAATTCCCCTTTTTGGGGATTAGCTGTTTTGTTGCAATGAAAGTAAAGCACCTAAATACGTTCAAGAACAAATTGTTTTCATTTTATCTTTGAGAAGTGTAGCATTAATTTTTTTTAAATTTTCCCCCCTTATTTTTTCCCCGAAAGTTCACAAACTCCCAAACGGGGATATTCCCCCAGAAAATAAACCGATTTTCCTCGCACAGTTTTTTAGGGGGAAAAAATTTGAATTTTATTTAAAGAAAATTATTCTTTATCAACTTTAAGTCAATTTGTTAATGATGAAATTTTTTGGGAATAGGTTTTTCCAAAATTGTTTTTTTATTTTTTAACTCAGCTTTATTTGGCTTTACATTTATATGTGTGGAGCAAAAATCCATAAAATGAAGGATTCCAAAACTCAAATCATCAGAACACAGATCATCCGAAACGGGGATATTCCCCGAGACAAATAAACAGATTTGCCTCGCACAGTTAGTTTCTCGATTTCGATTCTCGGGAAATACTCCCGTATGTGGAATTGATAGTATTTAATACAATTCAGAAATTACAAAATTCCATCCCGACCAGCGGGTCTCCTACATTCCAGGTTGGCGGCTTAGCCAGGTTAGCTACTTTTCTAATTTCTGGTTTGTATTAAATAGTACAGTTAGTTTATTGATACATTATGTTCATTAAATTACTCTTGACCTGCATATAAAGTCTTACTTAAAACGGGGAAAAGCTTAACAATTAATGCAATTACCACTCATCATTAAATTATAAACAATGTGATTCAGTGAGAAGCTATTAGTGTCGTTTCGATTGGCCTAGTTGCAGAAATATAATGACGATATGATTACAAATGTATTTGAAATATCAAACGTTGAAATAACTTTCTCTTCGTGCGTTATCTTTGCAAACCTCCGTTTAAAACTAACTTTTAATTGAGATGAAAGTAATAAAACATAAACAACAACAATGTGCCGACTAAATTAGAAGCTTTATTATTTATTTTAGCCAGTGGCATCAAATTGGTGAATAGTTTGGAGCCATGACTTAGTAGAATAACTTGTGTAAAACATGATTAAAAAAAAATGAGCGACAGTATTTTATTAAAAGCAGAAAGGAAAATATTTGCTGTTGTGAAGTCGTATTAACGTTATACCCTGGATTTTCGCCAAAATAGAATTGCAGTAGAACTTGCATCTTACTTTTGTAGCTCATCAAACAATGTGTGTTTGTTTTATCTTTAATAAAATTTTTAAAAAAAAATATTGTGTGATGCACTGATAATATTTTTTTACTATACTTAAAATTTTAACATTTCAAATGATTTCCTTTTTTTTCAATTTCCAATGAACAAAGCAGGCTAAACACTAACACATACTACATAAGTGTTACGGAACAAATAATAAATAATAAATAAATAAAATACTAAATAAAATGTGTTTTAAATTGGTAAAGTTTTATCAAGACTGCATTCGAAATGTAAAGAAATTAGGTTTATAAATAATATATCTTGTAATTTCCAATTAATTTAAACACCTATAGTTTTAATATTACTTGTGACTACTTCATTAGTAAAAGGATAAAATCACCTTGGAGCGGTTATTAACTAATATCGTTTCGAAGAAATCTAAATCTACCTTATAAAGCTCGTGAGCTGGTCGTGTTCTTCACGTTAAACTGACATGTTACACACGTTGCTTCAACTGTGACGAGAAACTTTATAGAAAAGTAACCCTTATGTTTACGTTAAAAATTTGTGATGTCCGTACTAGCGCAGTTTTGACAAA
>JAMZAV010010932.1:0-18849 GCA_024449915.1 Sweltsa coloradensis | reverse complement strand
TTCATCGTGACATCTGTAACGCGTAGTGTAGGTATTTTTTAAAATTCATTGGCTAGTACGAACTTTAGTAGGCATATAATGGTGTGTTTATTACACGGTGCATTTAAGATACGCATAAATCGATAACCCGGAAACGAATCGCACTGAAAAATACGCGAGTGTACCCGCACAACAATACTTTTTTCACATACCATAAAATGATTAAAATAACCAGTGTAATATGTTTTTGAATTTCTCAGTAAAAACGTACTACTAGGAGTGCCGTCGCGGTATATTTTTATTTTTAATTACTAAAATTAAGGTAGGATAATGTTTTGCATGACCGTTGTTAAGCTATCAATATTATCACTAGGAAACGCTCAGTTGGACGCGTTGATAGCCGAGCACGTGCTATAGGCTAGACCCACATTGCACAGTTTTTTAATTATCAAATTTGCGCCCGTTCGCTGTCCACGGGCCCTCCAAGTTCCCATTATTATTTATTATTGGCAAGGTATTTGGGTAAACCGTGGGTAAACCTTTTACTTTTGTGGATAAAATCCACCGCATCTAAGAGGACACTTGACATCATTTTTTTGGGGGGGGGGGGGGGGGAAAACAATTTTAACGTCTTTGCTAACAATAATACACTGCTTCCTCGATAGTATTTCGATTATTTCTAGCATCAGCTTCTAGGTGGCAGTGCATAGTGGCCAATCAAACTAGTGCGACTTTTCGTTGCCATGGTAACGTTCCTTTTGTTAAAATGTAATTCTCATCTACACACTTATCGGATCAAAATAAATTTAACATATTCGGACCGATGGACATTCTAAATGATTGGCCCCCAGATTTTGTCGCCGTTTAGTTTAAAAAAAATTCTTTCGATTAACTTCCATGTAGCTTTGGTAACTTTTTGAACGATTTTGCCACAAAACTATGGCTTCACTCAAGAACGAAGCTTGCGGATGGTCCAAATCTCACTCCGATCCGAGTCTCCGTTCGAACGTTACGGCGAGACATTACAAAACAAACAAAACCAGTGACTATTTTTTCCGCAGAGTCAAATTGGAAACTCTCGCTTTGCTCGCTTGATTATGTTCGTAATAAATTTTCGGCTAGGATAAATGTAATTTCCAATTAGCAATATTATTTTCAGTGTTCTAAATTCTATTTTTGTCTATTTGACTTGAAAAATGAATGTTTTAAATAATCGTTTTGATGTGGACCACCTTGCCAACTTTATATTAACAGGAGGGAATAGCCACAGGCCAGTTGCTGCTCTCATACCCATACTTTTTTCTTGATCACGGAGACCCAAGAAAACTACGGGTACAACCTTTCGTATGATAGCAGCTGGTAATCGAAGTGGCAACCTCGCGAAATGAGGATATGCTTCTGACGCGTTGGATATTTCTTTCGTGAAGCAGTCCCATACCCATTAAAACATCACCAACGAAGATAAAAATTAATACTTTTTTTGTCCATCGAACATCTGATGAACGCGATATGAAGATGACTTCACGTATCCTTAACATGATCATCGATCCTCATCTTTTTGCTTTATAGTGCCATTCAAACCATTTCAATTAACTTATACTGATGTCATATGAACAATACATAACATCCCTATCATTATACTCGAAAAACATTATTTAGCTATTTTAACTAAAATCGCATCTCAATTCTCTCCAGACATGGTCCAGTCAGTTCCTTCCAGACACGTCCCCTTCCCCGGAACCTACACTGCTGCGAGACTACAATCACAGATGGCCAACCTCACTTACCATAACTCACTTATAGCGAATGCACCCAGCGCTCAAGTGCCTTGCGTGATCAACGATACCGACTATAGATGTAATCGCCACACACGCCCCCCACACCACAAAAATCACGCTCCAAATTTTTTTATTAAAATACTCGTATTGTCCCAAATAGCAACATCAGGTGAATTAGTGTAATGCCAATTTATAGTCACAGGATGAATGTAGAAATGTTTATAAGTAACATTGTGCTAACGCAAAATTGCTAGCAGCCATGACTTTATTAACTATTGGGGCGAACAGATTATGCTACATTTACGATTTATCTTAATCAACATTTTGGCCTTTCTTCATAATCCGATTCATTGCAAATTTACACACTAATCTTCAACAATAGTAAAAAACTACCATGCAAAGGACGTTAACCGTATGTTCAATCTTCTATAGTTTAAAAAAATATAAAAAATCTCTACAAGCTAAAAACATCTCCAAACATAATTTGATTGGACCCCTTGATGAACTATTGAATGAAACCTAACTGTTTTTGGCACTATACAACCAACTGGTTTTGGTGACATGACTAATCGCATTCGCCCTGCATTTTGGATAATTTTTGCAATATCATCGGAAGTTTGGCAAAACGTATACACACATAGTTTTGATTGATTTATTTTGATTTATTTGATTTTTTTATTTTTGGTACCGTGGCTTCGCAACTATAACTCCAGGAAATGTTATTTGGTAGTCATTCTATTACCAACTATCGGGGCGGGGGGGGGGGGGGGGCGATGCGAGTTTTTTGATTTTCGTTGTGATAACGCAAAATTGATAACGGACTTTTGATGATCAACTATCGCAATGTGTAAAATGTAAATCTTTACGGCTGCCTAATTTCATTTAGGAACACTTACGCCCCTCAAAAACCAGTATGAAATTTTCAAGGGTGCTGGTTTATATGCTTTTGAATCATAATTGTAAAGTTTCGTTTGATATTGGTTAATAATCTTCTACCTCAAATAAATGCATAGGTCTTTGACGCGGCTCACCAAATGTACACACATACATAAATGTATAACTCCTTTTGCCAACCTATAAGGGCCGCTCCCGAGAGTCTCGCCTAAAATGACTTTGATCATCGAAGCACATAGTAATTCAGTTCGCAGTTCGCACACGGGTGGATCAAACATTTGGTCGCGACTCTCCTGCATCTCCAATCTATCGTTGTCTATTGGTCATTGTTCCAGCGTTGATGGTATCTGTGTCGACGGGGCTGGCTCGGTCTCCACTGAAAATCATTTCCGCGACTAATTTGGGGCTCCAATCAATCCTATCCAAATGCGATGTTTTGTTTTTTTTTTTAAATGCAAGTAATTGATATTGATTTGGTCGAAAATGGTTTTGGCCACATACGTGTAATGTTCTTGCATTGAAAATAAATGTTTTTAATTTGTTGTCTCATACATCCTGCAGCTCCTCCCTTTATTTCTTTCAGGATGTCTAGTTTATCTTTAAATTGCAATCAGATTGTAATAACATGAATTTCCTTTTCAACATATTTTTCTATTGTTATATTTTTACTGGAAATGATGTTTTTGACTGCACATTATTTAGATATGCTATTGTTCAAGTGTGGTTCGTGTAGAATCGTAACATGAAACAATAGTTTCAAAAATCAGATTAAAATAACTAAAATACAATGATCGTTGATAATAAAAGTGAGGACTGAATTTAGAAGTGGTTGATTTGCCATAGTAGTGACATGAGACTATTACAACTTAAATATTGAGTACCAGTGTAACAGGTTGTGATATTTTTATCACAATGAAGGTACTTTTTATTACGCTTTTCATTCTAATTGCGCTGGTAAGACATTTTTCTATTTTTTTCTTATTAATCAGTTAGTATTGATGATATTTTTTTGTTAATTTTGATATTAAAGTGACTAAACCATTAAACGGACTTATTTTTACTTACAATTGTGACATTAAGACCGTTTTTTGAATCTCAAACTTAATAACTACACAATTCTGTTTCCCGATGTCATTTGATAAAATCAGGGTATCATTGATCTGGCCAGACCGTCACTGAACCAGTAGCTCCAGGCAGCAATATTAGATTATAGCAATCAATGAGCCAGGTCTAAAGAGCAACTGTGCAAAGTGGGTTGAAGACATTTGACTATAAGAATTGCAACGGAATTCCTTTGTTGCAATTACACTTGTGACCGCCATACTCTCCCTCCACGTCAGATGGATTAGCCAAGGGTGTGAGAGGGAGGGGGTGGTCGGAGTGGACAGGTAGTAGGGTGATCTCGCCGAGAGTGGGGATCAGTCTTGCTTTCTCTTACGTCAAGGACAGATAAGTCGGACGCGTAGTGGGGGAGTGCAGTGTAGTGTGTGTTGGGACCCTAGGCGGGAACGCTGGTATAGGATCAAGGGAGAGCCTAACCAGTGACCGCCATACTCTCCCTCCACGTCAGATGGATTAGCCAAGGGTGTGAGAGGGAGGGGGTGGTCGGAGTGGACAGGTAGTAGGGTGATCTCGCGAGTAGTCTTGCTTTCTCTTACGTCAAGGACAGATAAGTCGGACGCGTAGTGGGAGTGCAGTGTAGTGTGTTGGGACCACAGGCGGGAACGCTGGTATAGGATCGAGGGAGAGCCTAACCAGTGACCGCCATACTCTCCCTCCACGTCAGATGGATTAGCCAAGGGTGTGAGAGGGAGGGGGTGGTCGGAGTGGACAGGTAGTAGGGTGATCTCGTCGAGAGTGGGGATCAGTCTTGCTTTCTCTTACGTCAAGGACAGATAAGTCGGACGCGTAGTGGGAGAGTGCAGTGTAGTGTGTATTGGGACCACAGGCGGGAACGCTGGTATAGGATCGAGGGAGAGCCTAACCAGTGGCCTAGGGAGGCAGGAGATGTAGGAAGTAGGCAAGTGGATTAGATTAGAGTATAGATGGATCTTTGTGACAAGTGTTGGTATTAATGTTGTGTATAGGGAATACTCGCAGTTGATAATAAATAGCGTGCAAGCTATAATCAGTGCGTGATGTATTTAACCCAGTCAATCCCCATTAGCAAAGTCTCCCGTTGCAGAAATTAAATAGGCTGCGAGGAAGATTTCATATGTGATACGAATATTGTAAGAGACTTTAACATTTATTTTTGCGGAAAAATATACTTGGCTGAAAACTTTAGTAGGAATTGAGAAAAAATTTTATTTTCTGATATAGACTTAATCCGTTTCATGGTTTCCCGTTTGAAAATTTTAAAACGGTGGTGGCTTTGAGCCGTCCTAAAAAACCGGGCTAAAAAAAAATTTCTAAGGTTTTCCCGGGATTTTCCTTCGACCCAAACCAACCCAAATCGGCCCAACGAATGGATGGGTTTTCCTATAGGTTTTTGTTGGCAATTCTTCAAGGGGTATCATGCCGATGGGGGACTTGGACGCCAAATCAGTTATGTCATGAGTGGTAAGCCCAAATAGAATGTTTTGAAAGCTTTTTTTTGTTTGAATTTCCTCCCCAATATACGGTGTCTAACACTGTTGCCAAACTTCAAAAAGTAAAGCTTTTGAAGCATGTAAAAAATTTTCCCGTGGCTTCAGCTAATTGTGATTCAGCCAAATTGCTTTGGGACAAATATATGGTTACCATTTTGTAAAATTATTTCTAAAATTCCTAAAAAAGCCAAAAAATTTAACTCAAAAAAAATGTGAACCTAGGACGGGTAAAAATTATTAAAAAAGCTATTTGCTCATCCAGGATAAATAAGGATGGCTTAAATATTGGGCAAAACCTGAAGGATATTGGGCAGCCCTACTGTACGAATATTAATATTTTTTTTCATCCGACGGGAAATTGTAAAACACTTACATTTTCTGCATTAACAAAATTCCAAAATCGAAAAAAAAGGGTAAAATTTTCCAAATACCAAAAACCATTTTTAAAAGTGTGACGATGGACCCCTTCATTTCCGTTTCCCGCAACAATTGTGAAAAGTTAAAAAAAAAAAAACGTGGCCGAGCGAAAAAAAAATTTCTGCTAAAACGACGTCCCGTGACTTCTTGACTCGTTTTGGTTTTAAAAATTTGGAAATTTTTGATAAATTTTACGGGATAAAATTTTTCAAAGCTTTTAAAGAATGCGGAACCTGCCTTTTTTTTTGCGTTTTTTCTCTTAAAATTTAATTTTTTTCCACGATTTTAGTGAAATTTGTCAAATTTTTCCTCATTACCGTACAATGGGCTTCTCCGATATTGATGAGTTAAGGGGACCCCGAATTTTGATACAATCCAAGAAATTTTCTAAAAAAAATCACAGTTTCTAATTGTCGAGTTTGGGGTACACTTTTTTACCCAAAGGTACTTTTATATATTTGCTTAATCTACTTCTAAGCTCTCTGCCAAACAGTGGATTGCTTTTTTTTTTAAAAATAAAGGAATGTGAGATTGGCTAAATAATTTCATCCATTAACACAACTAATAAGGAGCCTTCGCGAAGCACCTGTTAAAATCATTTCTAAAACATGAAATTTACTTTAGATAACAAAACATAAAAACTCATGCTGCGGGCCAGGTTCTCTTTTGAGTAGTCGAGATGCGGGATCATTCAAATCATCGAGGCCTCAAGGAAAGAAATTGTTTTATTTGTTGTGCGAAAACATGTTTTTTAAATGTGTCACTGTCCCCCTTTAAAATTTAATAGATATTTTATACCACACAGAAGTAGGGTTCAGGACAATCTGATACAGTTTCTACTATGTAATCGAGTCTTAAAAAAAAAAATAAAGAGCAAAAAAGGGTTTACAAAGAAATTACATTTTCAAAATATCATTTAAAAAAAACCGGTTGATAATTTGAAAACTAAAAACGTTCAAAATTTGCTAGAACGTTGTCTCAAACCCCTTTTGTACCCAAAGGTACAAAAAAAAAAACAAAACCAAATATCGATGGTAATAAAAAAATTATTTAATAAAAAATTTTTTTTTTATAATGGTGTTTTTGGCCCATCGTTAGACCCTGATTTGGATATCATCTTGGATTCAAACCACAGGAAAACCCCCGACTAAATTTGGGAAGACTTTCCCTCGGTCTTAATAATTCGGGGAAAGCCCCTCTTAAAATCCCATCTATACATTATAACCAACATATAAAAATCTTTTTTTTTTTTAAATTTTTGTGTACTTGAAGACGTTGCTCGTAAAACTTTTTAAATGTTTTAAACCCGAAAAGTAAAAATTAACTACGCATTTTATTTTTTAATTATAAACTAAAACTTTAACTAAAAACTAAACGGAAAACCAAAAAAAAATGGAAAAAAGAGGAAAAAGTGCTGAACAAAAAATTTTAAAAAATAAAAAAACCGAACGGGAAAAAACATTATTGAAAAACTCGTTTTTAAAATCGTTAATTTTAGAAGAGAGGATTTTCAAAAAAAACATAAGCCAACAAAATTTTTTTGACATTTTTTTAATTTGAGAGTGGATAGCCCCTTTTGGAAAAGGAGCAAACCATTGGTTTTTTCCCCTTTTTCAGTAACTTACAAAGGGTAAACAAACTAAAAGTTTAAGGAAAAACGGTTTTAAAAGGCCCCTCTTCAAAGCGCCTTCAAATTATCCTCTTTGTGACCACAGAAAGCACAATCACCCCTTTTGAAAAAAAAAACGCAAGGGGAAAGTAAACCCGTTATCACATGTAAAAAGCAGCTCAGGAAAACTTTTGTAAATTTTATTTTTTAAATCACAAAAAAAAATTTAATTAAATCCACAACTTTGTGTATTAAATGTTAGAGAATACTACTGATATATGTTATTTCGTTTACATATTATTAATTATATTATTTAAACATTGTTTATATTATATATTAACAAGATCATAAATTCAAAAAAAAAATCCACCAGACTACAGTGTCTGTACGACATCCACTCATCGCAATGAAATAACATTGCTAAAACCGGTTTTAAACGACAAATGCCGACTTTTCCGAAACCCCATATTGAAATTTTGGGAAAGTTTCCATTCGTTCAAGTTTTTAAATCTCGTTTTCTTTTATAACGAATATTATTAATTTAGAATAAGAGTTTGTTTTAAATTTTTAATAAGTTTGATTAAAATCAAACAAAGAGGTTTTTTCAAATTTTTTAAAATCATGCATGTAATTACACCTTATATCAATGTTATAAATATTTGCTCTACGAGTACCGACAACTAGGTCCTGCATTTTAAATCATAATTTTTTAAAATTTTAAATTTAAAATATTAAAAAAATCAATAAATCTTTTAAGACGCATAGCATTTCTTTACGCAAAATTAAAATTTTAAAATTCCTAAGTTAAACAGTTTTGAACCTACTTAACAGTTTAAGTAAATAACATTGAAATAAGAATTCATTATACGATTTTAATAAAATTAATTCAATTGGTTTAGGTAAAAACCACGAAAATCAAGGAACCGACTCGAAGAACGAAAAAAATCATCACTGCCTCCGGGGAGCTTTAAATAACGGATCGATTGATTCCCAATTCTACTCGAATTAATGGGTCAGCATTGACTCAAAAAACAACACTCATACGGAAAAGGGGCCCGGGCACCGGGGAATCTTACAATTCCTCTACGGCTCTTAAAATACCCGGGGTTTTAGTTGGGGGAAATTTTCTTATGGAGTTCTAAAAGGTTCTGCAAAAGGCTTGGCAAGGATTTCAACTGGCTTGGGGCAGTGGATCTCAACTGGGGTTGGGCAGTGGGTCAAAACTTCGCCGCGTCAGCCGGGATTTTAACCCAACTGGCCGTGGCAGTATCTGGAGGCGCAAATACCTCAGTAACAACTGCTGCAGGAGCTACAACTGCTGCAGCCGCTACAACTGCTGCAGGAGTCACTACAGCAGCAGGAGCTACAACTGCTGCAGGAGTCACAACTGCTGCAGCAGCTACAACTGCTGCAGCCGCTACAACTGCTGCAGGAGCTACAACTGTTGCTGGTGCTACAACTGCTGCAGCAGCTACCACTGCAGCAGCTACAACTACAGCAGCTACAACTGCAGCAGCTACAACTAGAGCTGCTACTACCGCCGCAGCAACTACTGCAGCTGCAACTGCTGCAGCCACAACTGCTGCAGCCACAACTGCTGCAGCTACAACTGCTGCTGCACTACAACTGCTGCACAGACAACAGCTGCACAGACAACAGCTGCGCTGCCGCTGCTGACACAACTACCAACTGAACTCCTACAACCCAATCGGGTGCAATACCGCTGCTAAAAAACTACGACTACCTGAAACACCAACTACTACTACGACGACGACTGAAACTCCAAAAACCCCTACGACTACAACTGCAGCTCCAACTACTCAAATACAACAACACCTACAAATAACTGTTCAACTACAACAACAACTCCAGGTTTTCATTTCAACGTTAAAAATTAAATGCCACTCTGCATCGGGTTTTGTTCATGGGGATTCGTGCAAGCTGGGAAACTGACTTCCAACTAATCTCTGTTTGCACCTTGATAATGCAGATTGGTATTTTTTTAACAACACGGGGAACTCATCCAACACCGAGGGGTAGCGAGAGAATAGCTATGTTTACAATAGAATTCAATGCGTATTGGTATTGGGGTTTTGGGTTTTGAGGACGCGTTTAAAATGTCAAAAAAAAGAACAAGGATTCAAAACCGGTTTTCAAAATGCCATCTAGCCCCTAGCTCGTGAACTTTTCATGACGCCTTCTTTCTTACTGCCGGCCTCGAAGCGATACGCGAAACTTTATACATGATTGTTAACGATCGGATTTTCATTCGATCCCAAATTTTTGGGGGGTTGGTCCAAAACCCATCCGATCCTAGTTCCAATGGGTTCATGGAATCTGAGGGCCGGATCGTATTCAATCCGTATTGAAACCCCCATGTTAACATGCTATTGAATATGAATTGATACAGAGAAAATAAATTTGGGGTGTTTTTAATCTTCAACGGGTAGATGGTAGAGTTTACTTTCCCCAGGTTGTTAATAATCAAAACTCTCTCCAACAAAAGTCTGTTTGGGGGTTCTTCAACCCCATATAAGATAGCGTTTCTTCACCTCATCATCATTCTATCAAAAAGTTGGGAAAATTTTTTTCAATTTGTTTCATTCAAATTTGTTTTAGGGGCCTTTTTTGGCGATTTAGTTTTTTTGATAAATTCCTCCCCGAAAAACCTTTTAAATTTTCAAATTTAATTTTATACTTTTTGGGAATAATGTAAAACCATAAAAAGAGTACTTAAATTGTCCTCCATATAGAATCATCGGAAAAGTTACAAAAAATGATAAATTAGCCGAAAAATATTTGTATTCATCATGGTTCCCCTGAGAAAAATTTGTTTGCCCCAAAGTTGCCAAAGGGAACCCAACGTTTCCCCAAAGGTTGTTTTTGATCGCCAAGTGGTTGCCAAGTGGTCGCCAAAGGTCGCCCCCAAAATTTCAACAAAAATATGACAGCCAAGCGTTCACCAAGAGGCAGCCATGTTCGCCAACTTCTCTCTCAGCTGGGCAAGGTAGCCAAATGGTTGCCAAAAGTTGCCTTTAGTTTTTTTTGTGATGATCACTTTTGGGGGACCTGTTGGTGAAAATGTTGGTGTTTACAATAAAAATCCAAACGTCCGCCAAAAAGTTGCCAGTGTTCACCAATGGGGAAGTCACCAAAACACGCCAAAAGGTTTCCAACAGTTTTTCCTTAATTCCAAAAGGGGGATCACTTTTGGCGACCTGTTTGGTGAACTGTTGGTGATTTTATTTAACAAATGAGAAGCCAAACGTCAGCCATAAGGTTGCCATGTGTTCACCAACTGATGGACGTCACCAAGACTATGCCAAGAGGTTGCCAACTGGTCGCCAAGAGATTACAACAGATTGTCACGTGGATACCTCGTGGCATACTGTTGGCGCCGGATAAACTGCATTCTTTCAGGTCATTGCTTTGTCCTTCAACGGGCTTAGGGTGGTTCTAGGATGCGAAGAGGTTGCTTGCCATTTGAAACAAGCGTGCAGTCAAGAGAAGGAGTGTACGTTAGCATCGCAGTGCTCGACAGTGTATTTTACGTTTGTACAGGCGTTTTATTAGTGTTGAGAACGCGAGGAGGATAGTTGCTGGTGTACAATACAGGGTGCATGTCGGCAAGAGAAAAGTGTGTTTAACCCAATATAATATTTATATAGAAAAGTTAGTTTCGTGTGTAAATTGAAACATAATGCAACATCAAACATGGCAGTTTCCAGTGACGTCCTACTTAGAGCTACATGAAATCTTAGTAAATATGTTATCAACATTTAGGTGAAGACAAAAATCATGGCTTGTCCGTTACGAAACATCAATTTAATGAATGTATTGCATTTAGAACAGAGTTCTTATAATTCAATACATAATTAATAATGCTGCTATATGCCCTATACATTCCTGCTGTGAATATCTTCATCCTGAACTTCATTGAACTTAGTAATTCAATTTGAGGTGATTTTGATGGTATGTATAATAAATTCGAAAAGCGTGGTCTTCAATCTGTTTCCTTACATTCTTCTACATTTTTATATAACATCATACCCATGCATACTAAATACATATTTTGACCGGAGGCTATAATTTGGTAGACTCTTGGCGACCATTTGGCGACCTCTTGGCTACCTTTTGGCGTCTTTTTGGCGACCTCTTGGCAAACTAGTGCAACCTTTTGGCGTCTTTTTGGCGAACTCATGGCAACCTAGTCGCTATTTTTTAGAGGTGGCCAACAGTTCGCCAAGAGGTCGTATTTTGACACAACGCCTGTTGGCCACTTTTGGCTTCATTTGGCGACTACATTGGTGAACTTGTTGGTGACCTGTTGGTTACTTTGTGGCGACCTATTGGCTAACTGCGTGGTGACTACTTGGTTAGCTTTTGGCTACCTGTTGGCGACCTTCTGATTTCTATTAGGGGGAGTAAAATAACTTATAACGAATATTTGTGTAATAATTTTTCTTTTATGTGTACTTAAAAAAATTATATTTATTTACATAATTCAACTTTATGTAGCTCTCACAACATCGATGCTGCTATGATCTAAAACCAAACCTGAAATCTTCTATGTTTTCAGCTGCGGTCTACGCACCTCTTGGAAATTTGAACGGCCTATACAAAGCTCACACCCCAATATCTGGCTGGACTGAGGCGCAGGCCGTGTGCGATTCCGAGAATGCATTCCTTGTTATCTTTAGTTCGAATGACGAGGTGGATGCGATTGTCGGCTTTGCAATTCTTAATGGTTTTAAGGATTTGTTTGTTGGGTACACCGATGCTGAGACTGAAGGGACTTGGAAGACAAGCTTAGGTAAGTTTTTTTATTTAAAGAGAGTTGCTGCCGATTACTATTTAAATACTGATCAAGAGTTCACTGTTTAATAATTAAGTTTTTCTTCTCCCTTTTGAATCTTTTAAAAATATGATTCTTATATTTAAATGGAAGAGATACGTTGCATTGAGATGATAATGATTGTGATAGACCCTGTAATTCTAACATAATTTTATTCTTTGGACGAATGGACGAATGGACGAATGGACGAATGAACGAATGAAAGAATGAACGAATGAACGAATGAACGAATAACGAATGAACGAATAAAAGAATGAACGAATGAACGAATTAACGAGTGATTGAATGAATGAATAAACGAATGGACGAATAAACGAATGAACGAAAAACGAATGAAAAATTTAATGGATAAATAAATCTCTATGAGTGGGATGTGCGCCTATGAGAGCGTTCTAAAAGCCCCTGACTTGCACAGTCTCGTGGTGATATGACGTATTTAACGTTGCAGATGGATTTATGGATTTCCCAAGTACGGTGAATTGGAAAGACGGTGAACCCGACAACTATAATGATGACGAAGACTGCGTTTACATGACTGTTGCGAGCCGTCGTCTTGGTGACATACCGTGCACTGCAACCCCAAAACCATATATATGTGAACTCAAATGAATGCCGTTTCTCTAATAGGAAACTATTCACTAATTAAGTTTGTTCTTTTGTTTTACAACTTTGTGTTAATTACAACCAGGTGTAAAATACATAATCAGAAATGGGGGTAAAAAGTGCAATAATTTACGTGTGAACAAAAAAACTAAATTGTTGTAATTTGACAGCACATTTCGACGTTATGTTGCCAGCTGTCATTCAATTCTTACACTTTGAGAAGATATCTAATTTAATAGCACAGATTTGTGTATTTCCAATATTATCTTCTATTTAAATAACAATCGCACATTACAATGTTCTTACTTTTGGAATTAGTTCGAATTTTCCCTGCAACACCTTTACACCTCCTAGCAGATGCAAAAATTGTAAAAGTAGTAAATACCACCGGGAAAAAAGAACTCATCTGTGGTAGAAAAGTTGTAATCACACCTGGGCAATAGAACATTTATTTCTTCAAAATGGCAAAATGTGTAAAAAGTGGTGGACGAAAGAACAAACCTACAGAGAATTGAATTTGAGTAATTTACCAAATTCATCAAGTTATTCAGACTTTAAGACTATTTTATATATTTTAAATCAGAGAATCCAACTTAACATGCTTGTACCAAGGTTACGTTTATATAGCATGTATTTAAACTTAATAACTAAAGAGCATTGATGATAAAAATAAATACACAACCCATTTCCAATCCCAGATTATTTTATTTCCAGTTACAACTCTAGTTCTGGTAGCTGTCTTTTATGGTAACCGCTCGTAAGAGCGCCGCAATAAGGTCGAAACCAAGAAGAGCGCGGTAATAAGAGCGACGCCCATAAGAGCGAAAGAGCCATAAGAGCGACAAGCTAATAAGAGCGACAGACCAATTAGAGCGACAGGTCAATAAGAGCGACTCCAAAAAGAGCGTCAAATTAATAAGAGCGACGGACCAATAAGAGCGACAGATCAACAAGAGCAAATGGCCAATAAAATCGACAGACCAAAATGAGCTACAGGCCAATAAGAGCGACAGGTAAAAAAGAGCGGCATGCCAAAAAGAACGACACACTATTAAGAGCGAATTTCGCTAATAATGCTACCATTTATACGGGTATCTATTTTTATTTATTTTTATGTGGAGCAACTTTGTCGATGCTAACTCATAGGCATGTGAACTGTGGCCAATTTGGAGGCCAAAACTGTAATTCTGGCCGCTGGTGGTCACAAGTCAACCATCGATGCCAGCAGCATCGGCAATGTTACTTTTTACTAACTGTCTTATTATTCCAAATGTCGCTCTTATTGGCCTGTCGCCCTTATTGACCTTTCGCTCTTTTGTGTTGCTCTTATTGACCAGTCGCTATTTTTGACCTGTCGCTCTTATGGGCGGCGCCCTTAATGTCGCCCTCTTTAGACCGTGAGCCGTCTTTTACAACCAGAACAAAGAGGTTTTCTATTTAAAAATAAATAAATATGAAATCTGAAATCTTAAATAAATTTGTATGTATGTATGTTATTTGTTGGCTCATTTAGCCATTCATTACATTCAATTTACATTAGTATTGAGCATTTTCAAAATTGTTCACATTAAGCTACAATTTCACACAGTATTTCTACTACAACTAAAAACTATTATTACCTATGATTAAAGTATTTTATCTTATTCAAGTTCTCTGCTGTTTATCCAGTTTGTACATTTGGATTTGAACATACCCAGACTTTTTATTTCCTTTATTACACGTGGCAACTTGTCAAATTCCTTGAGCCCAGATATAAATATTGAATTTTGCCATTACTACATGCATTTCTGAAAGAGTTACCTTCCACCGCTCCTCTTGTATTAATATTATGTACTCCTCTTATGTCTGTAATCTTTTCAACAAGATAATTAGGCATCATATTATTTCTAATCTTAAATATAAATACTAATACTAAGTATAGCAAATTATTTTCAACACTTAACCATTTCAATGTACTCAGCATCTGTACTATTGGGGTTCTTTTTCCGCACCTAATTATACACCTCATAGCTTTATTTTGCAGTATCTGTAATCTCTGTTTATAATTTTTCCCCAGCTGGTACAAGATAGTAGCACCATATTCAAATTGGGGTCTGATTATACTATTATATATCATGTTTCTGGTCCAGCTTGTCATTCTTCTCAAATACCCAATTCTCTTTCCAATTTTTTTAATTGTAAAGTTTGTATGTGACTTAAAATCTAGTTTGTCGTCAATTATTATGCCTAGATATTTTAATTCAGTTACCATTTCTATCACTTCGTTTCCAACTTCTAGGTTAAGCACATATTCACTCTCCTTACCATTTCTTCCTCTTATTAGCATTCTTTGATTGATTGTCTTTGATTGCAATGACGTCGAAGAGAAGAGTTAGAGTAACATTTCGTGCGGGTACCCGAAATCTCGGGTCGGGTGTTTGGAGGTCGGACCGATAGTCAAAAAGAGCACCCGATGTTCGGATAAGGAAATTTTTGTTGTGGAGTTGGTGGAGGCGCCGGTCTAGAGTTTACATACTAAGTTGGTGGAGGTGCCGGTCCAGATTTTTTAAATTTATAGCATAGAATATACAAAATGCCATTCAATGATAGCCAGAACATAGAAAATTAAAATAAATAAATTATATTGTAAGATTCGCAAGGAAAATCCTTGATCCATTTTACACGCAGTACTACATGGGCGTCAGTACCCGAACCCTAGACTGTCAAAATCTCTACACGCACAGCGTATATAATACAATAAAATATGTAAGATAAAGATATCTTGTGTTGACAGTCCACCAATTTTTCTCCCAGAAATGATTTTGGTACTCAAACAAATGAATGTGTGGCCATGTAAAACAGACCACCCCATGCTCAAGACCAGAGTTCTCGTAATGAACCAAATTCAATTGCCAAGTAATTTTTAATATGATTTTGAGTTTAAAATTTTTACTTTTTTACCACGAAAATGGGTGGCTTGGCGTTTGTTAACAGGCGAAATGATCTGACTGACTTCTTTTCAATGGGAACTAGAGAGAAAGAATGAAATGCTTGGCTATGGCTCAACTTCTATATTATCTCACAGCATTCACAGCCGAAGACTTTTGAAGGAGAGCTTGGCTGCCGTTTTGTTTTTACAAATTTTTGTATTTGAAGGTTATATAGAAACGATTTGTTTCCATATTTTTACATTGTCTGTCTGTTAATTCCAGGTCGTTATTTACATTTTCATTGTACTATAGGCCACGGTCTTTACTGCACGCTAATGATTCTCGTTTTATGGTTAAAAGATTTCATCGTAGTAACCGTTTAAAAACTAAGCTTCGGAAATTATATGAACCTTTTCCGTCTTCAGGTAACTCAGGTCATTCAACACCCAAAAATAATAATTATCAAAAACATGTAAAAGCAAAGACAATTTCTAAGATAGAGCAAGTTTGAAAGACAAAATTACCATTTGAAGCTGACAAAGTTATCTAGATAAATTTACTAATGACGATGACGTGGCAAATCTACATAATGTGTCGTCGATCCGCTATTTATGTCATCTGTATGTTGGTTAGGTACTTGCATGGCACAATAGACAATATTCACAAATAACAATGATGAGTGATTGGCACGTAAAAAAAGTTAAAACTTGTCACGCATACGCTGTCAGGAGCCAGTTTACACACGATGCATGGCCTTGAGAATACTATTGCAAGAGAAATGCTTTCTGCTGGCGAGGGGAGGGGCAGCTGTGTACTAATTTATTGCGTTTATTAGAATCAGAAGTGCTTTAAATCAGATCTGCATCGATCCACGTCGTTCTTAAAAGGCACAAACAAAACCTAGATTAATATATTTTTTATATGCACAGAGGATATGACCATGCGAATACAGCTTGTACAATGATCGGATTTAAATTTTCTGACGTGAATAGACCTTTAACGTTCTGATTTTTTTTGGGTGTAGTGCCTGCAATGTTCACGATTTGTATTTGATCACACGCCAATAATAAAATATAACTACCAAATAGACCGAATTCATGACGCCGTCTCCAATGCTCATTTGGTAAGAGCATCCGCCCCGACCGCCCGGACAGCGTGAGACCGGCCGGGGTTCTATTCCCAGTGGAGTCAATTTTAATACAAGATTATGATATCTCGTATTGACAGTCGTGTAAATTAAACACACAATGATTCCCAAACTGGAACACTATTTAACTTTACATTTTTAAATGGCCATGCGCAATTCAATCCGAGTACTTTGTGACGTGGATACTACAGCTCGTGCAACAAGAAAACGCGCGGATAGAAAACCCAATGATCCGGGTTCGACTCCAAAACGAGTAATTTTGACTGTTATAATTTGACACGTATCATACTAGGCTAACAAAGATTGCGTTCCCGTTACATGCTGTAATGTAAATTTATTTTCACATCATGTGCGAAGCGTGATCCAAATATGAACATATGACCGTTGCAGATCATACTATAATTTAGCATTTTCCTTCGAAGTTATATCGTATGCACGATTATGATTATGCTGTGTACGTTTCTTATTGGGCTCAGCGTGAAAAATAATATGGTTGATTCAAGCATAACAGCTTACACAAAGAACACAATGTATTACTGTTGCCGTGTTCATAGCAAAACAGTAAACATGTATTATGCATTGAGTGGTGTTCAGCATTAGCTGAACAGTTTTACTCTGTGGCCAATGAAATTGTTATTTCGAACATAAATAACCATTCTGTCACTCAAAAGGTCGTATCGCGAGAGTGCGCCACTTGCTGGGGCTAAAAAGGCCTAAAATAGCTACAAAACATGCATTCGAATTTCAGTAGTTTAGCGGTTACTACCCATACGATTTTGATAATTTTTTTTTATTTTGAAGATAAATGTTGAAATTAGAACTTATGTTTTGTACTTTTTCCATAAAATTTTTGTAATTTTTTTATAAAGCTCTAAAGTGAAGGTAAATTTCAAAATTTTGACCAAGTTCTCAATTTTTATTAGACCATATTATAAACAATTTCGAAAATCGACAAAACATAAGTCCTGGTAAATTTTATCTTGAATAAAGTAAAAAAAAAATTATGTCGTTATGACAGTTGTGGGCCGAGTTCTAACTGAAATGCTGGGACACTGCATCGCACCGATATTATAGCTACTCCTGTGCAACCTTAACGTCTCATATTAATGCACTTTGGCTCTTCGAGAGACAATAAGTGATGATAGATGAGGATGAAGTATGAACAGAAGGGAGAAGGGGAAACCCGGTACCGGCATGTAGCCTATACTCCTTTCGAAAAGTACCAAAGGGGACCATCCGAAAGGACGGTGTAACCTTGACAGTCATAAAGGATCCTCCACTAACCCGGACTGCCGAGCAGACGTCGAGGAGAACGAAGCCGTTTCACTAGCTCCCGAACACTCCATCTGCTCTAACCAGCGGTATACGTGAGTTTTAAGGCAGACGTCACCCATTCTACCCCTGATCACGCCCGAGTTTGCTTAACTTCGGTGTTCGAGTGGAACCGGTTAGACTCCATGGTTAGAGGTTACTGAGATATTAACATATTTTACTTCAAGTTTCGCTTTAATTTATTGAAGTAAAGAACCAATTGCAATAATCGGGAAACATTCACGTAGGTGTAAATTGATTTTATCGGTTAGTGGGTTCGATACCCGTCTTGAGGTGGATTTATAACGTCTGGATTGAATTCCATTAATACTTTGTACTACTTTTATTTCATACATTTATATATTTATGCATACATTTTCATAAATTTGTGATCTTTGTTACATTATTTCAACTGCATAGAATTTTACAAGCAATTTACATCTTGGATCACAATGCTTATAATCAACTCGAAAGCACTGGATAGTTTTATCCATTCTTCCTAACAGGGTTTAATGGTTCGAGACGTCACGCTCCCGAATAAGCCACAGGTACTCCTGACTGAAGATATTTCCATATGTGAATTGAGTCCCCTCAAAGAGTACTCGGACATGCCAATTCACAACTATTCAAACTCTAAAATAACTTGATAGACACTTGAAGAAGGCATTGCATTCTAGGAAACTATCGGCTAGTGAACATAAATATGTCTTCAACACAATATGAAACAAAATGACGGACAATATGTCAATTAAAAAA
>JAMZAV010010931.1:0-21524 GCA_024449915.1 Sweltsa coloradensis | reverse complement strand
CGGCATCAACGCAAATTTGCAGCGCCGACTGTCGGAAGTGTGCTATGGCCATAGGGCCGCCTACTGTTCGCCGACTGTCGTTGGTGCTTATGGCATAGCGGCCCATCAAGCAAACTTGCCATCACTTTGCCGCTGATGGCCCATAAGCGCACTCATTTTCTGTGCTACTTGGGTAGTGACTAAATTATTATTTTATTATAGCTTTATTAAGGGAATACCAGCCAAAGACAAATGCAATATTTACAAAATTAACAATATTTACTTACTTTACAACAATGTCCATATCCATTAATTTCATACTTGTGTTGTTATAATATTTCTATATTATTATTAGTTTACAAATATGTAAACATGTACTTTTGTATTGATTAGTACGCCGGATCCCCTTTGGTCATTCATATTAATTGACAAGCTCTGCAAATAAATGTTAAATTTACTACTGATCATTTCACGTAAGTAGATAGTTTTACGCGCTTTTATATAAATCATACTCTGAAAATGACCAATTTTACATCCCATGATATGAAAGTAATTTTATAATTTTCGTTTAATTTTGTAAACTTAAAATGTTTCAGGTACAATAAAAATAGAAAAATGATAGATTTACCCAAAATACAATTAAACTTAAAATATAATTTGAATATTTATGAACAAGTACCATATTATTCCATCCCCACATAAACCAGGATTTTAAGTGATATATTTCTTTCTCTCACACTTCCTCAACCGTAGAATACACGAAATCTCAATCTCGTATCACCACATAACATAATTTATCTCGAGAACCACGGTCATTCAGTTATGAGGCTTAAGAACACAGATATCAAGGTATAAGTTGAATTGCCTGCCGAGCAATTCAGTATTTCAGAGCATTAGATTGCTCTGTCCATACAAAACAGAGCTGCCTTGTTTGTGACTAAATTAAATGACCTTGAGTAGTCTGAATCATCACCTTACTGGTGACGTCCCTAAGAAATGTAAGAGTAAAACATAATAATACAACTAAGTATTACATTTGAATCGTGAATGGAAGGCCCATCTCATTAATGTTTTATAAATTGTATACTGCACTGGTCTTTATCATGTTGTTATTTGTTGACAATTTTGACACTTCCCACCCACCTAGGTAAAACATTAGCTTTGAAAAATTAAAACACAAATTTAATCTTGTATGAAGTTAGAATAAAATTAAAAATATGTCAACATACAAAAATAGCGAGCGTAATTATTCAATTAACTTATTTTTCGGGGAATCTTTAATTAAAAAATACCATCCTCGATTTGTTTTAAATTGTGATTAAGACTATTCGACAGTGTTTTCCTATTTTCCAAAATATGCTACCAAGCCAAAATATAGTGAATGGCTTTGAAAACAGGCTCTTTTAGAAAATCTAAACTATTTTTTCAAATTTTTCTGATCCGGTACACGGCCAATATCGCCACCTCAAAGTAATTTCAAACTTCAATTCTCTATGGCACACCGTTCAACGTAGGGTGTTGAGTTTTTGTGACATTAATTTTCAACTGGTTTTCTATAGGCTGACTGAGATTTTGTTTTAAACAATTGTCTTTCCTGCGATTTTTTCGTTTGGCGGTACATATCGGTACAAAATACCGCCAAACGAAAAAATTGCTGTAATTGCTGGAAATAATTTTTTAAACAATTGTCTTTCCTGCAAATGTTTTCGCGGTATTTTGTACCGATTGTACCACCAAACGAAAAAAAATTTGGCGGTATTTTGACCGTGTACCAGATCCTATTTTTTTAAATAGTTTTATTTTGTAAAAGAGTCATGTTTAAAAGCCATTCGCTATATTTTGATTTGTTAGCATATTTTGGAAAATAGAAAAACGCGGTCGAATAGCCTTAATGTGTATTTTTACGTGTTAACCTTTAGCAACTAGTCACTTTTGGTTGGTTTGGTTCATGTTGTAAAATTAAAAATATATAATAATATACCTTTATATAAATGTAAATTGATCGATTGCTGTCTAGTTGGTATTGACCACAAGTCGTACAACGCTCATATTAATAATAAGTAATAAAATATTAATAATTCCTAATACTTTAATACAATTACAATCATTTGTTACAACAGAACTGAAGAACTGAAGAAAATCTCAAGGACAACTTCAGTCAAGAATAACAAAGTTCGGACTTGATTCGATTATTCATTCTTAAGACTCTTATATAAGTGGTTCGTGAGACATATGTACTCGGCGAACGAAGTTTAAAGAGTTCTTGTTATAGTAATGCTGGCTTGTGTTCTCAGTTATGGCAGGCTACCATAGAATACATTAGATTGTTATTAATCTTCTGTAAACTAATAACTTACTTTTTAGCTTTTTATAGATCCATAAATCATTAAATATGTTTTTCTTTATCTTATCATGATGTCCAGAAGTAGAAAACAAAAACATCATTACAAACAAAATTCTGCAGAAGAGTAATAAATGGTGATTTTTATTTTTGCTATACTAACATTTGATGCCCGGATCATGTTTTATCTGAAATATGCTATTCGTTCTGCGGTGGGTTTGGAAACAAGCTATTACACTTTAGTTACAGCATTGATGTCATCTGCCTTAGTTGTTATGTTATTGCCGTTCTACATTGGTTCAGAGACAAACAAAACTTTCCAACTCAATCTCTTCTCCATTTATTTCCTCTTTTGTTGAAATAGCCATGGAGGTTCCATAAAGATAAACAACATAACGTAATAAGATAAACACACTGTGTTGAATCTGTGGAAGAATTTATCTCTCGCCGCTCTCCAGCTAGGCCCGCCCCGTATAATATCTGCTCCCGCCAACTTTATGTGGCGTGCGCATGACAAATTACAACTTCTGGCGTCAAATGTGGAACACAGCAGATTGGATACTTCCTGCAAAACATGTTGTGAAGCCTCCGCCAGCCTTGGCTTACGACGAATATGGGATTAAAAATGGAAATGAATTTCCTTTGAAATTACTTATTTTTGCGAAACACGTCTTCTACTATGGTGACATAGTTGTTCCGTTTGTAATTTGTTTTTTTCTTCCATTTACAAATTGCAACAAATAAACATGCAAATATATTTCCCAGCGAATATTATATTTATGCAAACGGCTAGTCATTTTCGTGAAACGCAATATCTGATATGAGCAAGGGAAATTGTGATATAGTGCTAATGTATGTTTGAGAATAGCAGTTTCATTGTCAGCCGTTCAATACGTGTAGGTCTTCCAGATATAACAAAGACAGTCGGCAACTGCCGGTATCAACTTCAAGACTTTAATGTTATACACTTCGATGACATATCCATAGCAATAAATACATTTATCAGAAAGTAACTGTTTTATACTATCGATTGATGTTTTAGAAATAATGTTACTTATAAAATATATTTAAGCATCCCATATTTAGTATTATTTTATTTTTATCCAACGATTGTAAACGTTGTAATACTTCGAAGACAATAATTGAAGAAAATAAAGTAAAATTGTACACATACGTTATTATTATTATGTGTTTATTCCGTACATTCATTACAAATTATATAATAAACATACGGATGAATGCAAATAGCGTTATTGATTTTGCGGGTTTATTGAATCAGATTTATTGAGTTCTATATAAATTAATGAGATGAACAAAATAATGAATACTGCATCAAAAAGAAAACATTCAGAAAAAAATACGACAAGGTTGTACAAAAGCTAACAAAATGGTAGTCCAATCGTGAATGAACTTATGCACTTGTTGACAGCATCAGAGCTGACATTTTATTTTCTCTTTCTTTCTCTTTGTCATACCAATAGCAAATGCTGGAGTAGCACACGTGGAGTTGGAGACGACCACCTCGATTCAAACATATAAGAATCATTAAATATCTATAATATCATACAGTTTTAAGAAACCTGGACTGAAAAGTTTGTGAGGAAATTAGGAGGAGGAGGAACAAGGCAATAAAATAATTAGATTGGCTTGGCTTGGCTTGGAGTTCCTAGACATTTATGTACGATTCATCAGATCTCTACATCTGAGCCGGCCGGACCACAGTGATGGGGGCCCGTGCATATAATTCATTAAAATAAAATAAACTAAATCTGGTGTGTGTTTACATTCTGTGCTTTGCACTGTTCAAGAAAGTGAGTGGATATTGGTGTGATATGAAATATTTAAAAATCTGAGAAAATTATTGATTCAAAATATTTATCCCCTCAATTTATAGTGGGGCTTGGACTAGTGCTCAACCGTATCAGGCAATGATGCTAGCCTGCTCTAGATGGAGGTGCTTGAAATGTAATACCAAAATATAATATCCAGAAATGATAATAATAAAATGTGGACGTGTTCAATACATCTACATTGTAAGGATGAAAGCAGCTTCAAGCTCCCCTAACATTGCGAGCATTTAAACTCGAATTGAGCAGGGCAGAAGTTTTCATTGCTTTCCAAGGAGATGAAAGCCATCCCATATGCAAACCAACCCCGGGCAATACACGAACTTTGTACGAGTTTCTTTTATTGGAAACGAAAACAAGGAGCGTCTACGTTCCGTGCATAATCAGCTGGGCTGCTGATCATTTAGTCCAATGCTGTAGCATCGTCACGTAAACCCATTGGTGTTTGCCTTTGCGCCAGATGCATGCCAGAGTTGGGGTTGGGAGAAATTGAGAGAAGTCATTAGAAAAAGCAAGCGAGGCTAAAGAAAAATGTCGTTACCCTAAGTCAAGACTTAACGAGGTCTTAGATGTGTGGCTTTTCTTCCACGGTATTATAACAAGCAATTTTGTATGCAAAACAGTTCCCACATGGTAGCATTAAACGAGTAGTCTTATAATATTACCTCCGTCGTCTCCCTTCAAGATGCAGACTGTATAACTCCTGTCTCAACGACCTCCTGAGACTCCCCCACTCAACGGCGTGACGACCCCAACAAGTCTGCCTTGAAAGGAGTTTGATTATAACAGTCACAAAGACTCATTTGAACTTTTTCAATGAAAGCTATTGGCAGAGCGAGCCCTGCAACTGAAGGGCAGGTCGTCGCCCATTGACCGGGCACGACGCCTCGATACTTACAAACTTCAATGACGGAACTTTTACCGTAATTACTTGTAAACTATCAGCAAAGATGGACGTAGTTGTTCGCCCTAACGCGTATATAGGAGTCGTTTAGAGTTTGTATCGTCGCTCGGAACACACTGCGATAACGCTTGTTTATCGCCAACTACGACCATTAGATATTTTTTTAGGAAGTTGCTCATTTTTTTTTACAATGTGAACTCCGCAGCGGAGACTAAACATGACAGCGTAGATGCTTCGCAACAGGCGCCTTCCATTCTAGACGCTTCAGTCGTTAGAAATTTACTCCCCATTTAGTTGTCATATTGGCAACATTAATAAAACGCAAGTACTCATTGTTGTGTAATAGCGTGTGTGTTGTAAACATTCAGTATTGTGGTTAGTGCCAAACAAAACCGAAACTAAAACCAGTAAATATTGTTCAATTGTATTTCGATTTATAATTTGAGAATAATATCCGTTGATTAGCTTTATGCTATTACACATAGTTTATTTGGCAAATAGATGGACTGTGAAAATATATTTCATTGCACGCATTCCATGTGTACGTTATACCTATTAATTTAATACAATCCTCATACACGTTTTAAACTAATTGGTGTACATAATAATGGCTATCAATTACGAGCATGGTTGTTTTGTTGGTTTCGTGTGGACGAATGTTCTCTAATTGCAATTAATTTTACACCTAATTGCAGTCGAAACCTGATGTGAATTAATTATTACCAGGTAATTAGAATTAATAATATGTTCTCAGACTAAAACTTTGTGAATCATTCTGAAATATAAATCACACATTAAACAGTTTGTGTAACAAAATAAGTATAATACAAACATTTAATAAGATATTATTTAAATCCAATACGTTCAAGTATTATTTCTTAAATGGTATTTTTTTACCCACAACAAATGTCTTTAATTTGTATATATCAATACTAATATATTTCCAATTACACGTGTACCATATCTTACCTTGTAAAGGGCGCAAGAGCTAGCTTCATGCGTGTATTGCTAATTATCTTATTTCATCCAATCTTGACACAGAACAAGCAAAAATGTTGTTCATGCGAATTGCTAATGATTATATAGACATTTCATTTCCGAATGTCAAATTACAAATGCATTTTTAAGGTACAAGTGGAAGAGCTAAATTATCCCATGCATTTACTTTCTGCGTACATTTCCTGAAGACTTTCTTACAGCATTGAGTGTGTTAAAGAACACGAATAGTATATGGTTTCAACTTTCAACCATGAAAACCACAAATAGAAACTTTAGAAATCCTATACACATTACACAACTTGCTTATTTGGTCAATGTTATAACGCTCCCCCAAAATTAGCTAAACTTGAGTTAATTGTTCAGCCATAACGAAATCCAGCTCGTTGCGTACACTGCAAGAACTCTAAGCACCCGGACTTCGGGTCCATATGCAGCCACGCTAATTGAAACGAGAAACAATGGCAGCAGATAACAACCCAGTGTCCATCTCCGGGGAGGCAATCCGCGCTGCCCACCAGATGCTGATAAGGATTAACGATGTAGACAAGACTTTCAACGAGCAGTAATAATAATTAAGGAAATTACTAAAAGAGAGAGATGGAGCATTATGGTTTAATTGAATTTGGGTTTTACATCACAAATCAAATCATTTTTCTAGTATTTATCACAGTGACACCCGGTTTCCCCTTCCTGCAAAACCATGCATATTTTATCGCGTACAGTCCAATTGAAAACAAAGTCCGCGATTTGAATGATTACCGAACTTGACAAGCAGAACGTCTGCTGTTGACATCACTCGAAGGGAAATTATTCACGCTACTCAACATTGACAAATTCAGTGACTACATTTAAAAGATGTATAAAATACAGAGAGCTTCCTGAAAAATAAATGTCAATAAAATCTATTGCGTTCTGAAAATTATACATTTTGTGACTGTGATAGGAAACAGTTGTCAATCAATAATACTCAATACAATTGTGTGGGTAGATATAACCGAATGACGTAGCTTATACGGTGACATGTCAGACTTGAGATCGACAGGCCGTGTGATAGAAAAGTCTTATTAGACACTTGCCCAGGTTTTCAAAAGTTAATTAAAATCTTATTCTCTCCATGCAAATAAGCCCGGTTACATTCCCTGATAACTGTACTGTTACACCCAACTTAATGTTTAAATAAAGCTTCAAATCCGTTTTTCCTTAACATGAACACAGAATCTGAAAAATACGCTCTTCCACTATAAATACGAATTAATGCACATTTTACTACTAGGTATAATAGAATATTTTTCAGTTAAAAATAATTTTAAGTTATTAACCTATCATTCTTTGTAATGTTTTATATTTCGCAGATGAGTGAACCAAACCCCTCATGTTTATTCAACGAAAATTAAATTAATATTCTTCTCTCCTATTGAAATAAATCTTCGGCTTACAAAAACAAAATTTCAGTGTACGCAACTCATATCTCCATGATTCCATTCAGAAAATTACAAACATATTACAGGTTACCTCAACAAAAAATTACGATTCCAACAGAGTATTGGTCATTCCGTATCCGATACATATCTGTTCTTTAATAATTCAATTAGTAACTCCCCCAGCGGCGGTTTTACTGTTTACAGGGCATGCGGTGTCATGCTGTAGATACGAGTGTGGCTCGAAACACTAGGTGAATGAATGTCTGCCCCTGATAACCCCCCACACAGGTTATCACACCGAACCTATTAAAAAGTGTGTTACGTGGTAAATACACATCCAACCCCTCCGTCCCGTGCACAACCCTTCCAATAGTCAGAGTCGGCCCGTGTTCCGAGTGGACACTACGCTTGATGGAGACTCGTCCTATATGCCGTCTTCGAGCAGATGTCAACTGATGTTTTGCTTTAAATCAATCGATTCTCTTCCGCCATGACATAATCATCCACTTGCTGAACTGGAAAATGTGTATGCACCCTCATCTCATCAGTTGACGAATACGTTATGCAATGTTGGAACAAATCGATTCAAGTGCAAATTTCATTCTTCAGTTTTCCTCGACAACAAACCATGTTTTGAGAAAGACTTCTCAAACTTGTGCCGCAATATATAAAGTGATGCATGTCTTATAATATTAAGCTTTATTATAATATTTCTTTGCCAAGCAAGTTGTAAAAACAACATTGAACAATAACTAGCTCCATAGAAGTAACACTATATTGTTGTCAGATTGTACTACCAACCAACTAATTAAATACAATTTGAATAAATGTTTTCAGATATCGAAGAAACGGTCGGTCAAGACATCAAAAAACATTTTTTTAGAATATTTAAAAACGACTTTTCTGAGTTTTCTGCAATTATTTTATTTGTACAACGCTTTCATATCGCCCAATTCAAATTGATCCAGGGTTAACGAAACCATTTATAAACATAAATTGCTGTTATTTCGAAATGAACCGACGGACTGAGAAAACTTCTTTTAATGCTATCTTGAGATATTGTATTTTCAAAAATTATTGCGGTGAACATAATGGAATTAAAATGCTTCCATCACCAAAAACAGTCCTCTAAAAATCCCACAAAGGCATAATCTGCAATACTGTTATCACATGCAGCAATGTTGTGCATCAAGAGCGAAATATAAGTTATATTTACGCATTATTTCCCGTCCTTCTCCCATACGACATTCAAAAGTCCTGCATTAGACAGCGGCTAATCCTGAAAGTGCTTGCTTTGGTACAGTTCTCCCTCGTACGGAATGTCCAACTGGTCATCCCCTAGCTTTAGTAATAATACATCACCCCTCTCTGACACCCTGTGATAATTGATTCTGATAGCAACAACTCTCATACACGGCCGTCTCTGCTGTTTTATGAGAAAACCAGGTCCAGTGTATTTCCGGGTAAAGTCGCAGTTTCCCCTACATACATACGTCAACTGTGTTTCATTTTTATGATACATTGGAGCTGATTTGCATTGTGATTGAAACATGCATGGAGACACTTATATCTTTGCCTGATGGAGTATCTTTCAGACAAGATTAGCCACACAATTTATTTACACATAATAAAACACCATGCGCTAATAGATAAATAATGTTTCTAGTATGCCGAGTAGGGGTATCTATCATAGATATTACATGTTCATTGATCGTGAAGTTTAACTTAGTCATTTAATCCAACACGATTTTCATAAAGTAAGTGACCCCATCAATAAAAATATTATACTAGTCCATAAAAAGGATTTCATGTTTGTTTTTTTAATTAAGGCTAAACAAACTGTAAAGTCTCATAAAAGTTATTTAGTTTTATAACAGACATGCTTATTGCTTACACTGCAGTATACACTCTTCCAGTACTAACTGGAATAAATAAAAACAAAAGCATTTAGTATACACTCTTCCAGTACTAACTGGAATAAATAAAAACAAAAGCATGTAAACATGTGTTTGTGATTTGTAAAAGCTTTTGAACCGATAAAGTGATACATTAAAAATCATTTTAAGTATTCAATTCCGAAACTTAGTTATAACCAGTGTTGTTCGTCCTTAACACCCCCCCCCCCCCCCCCCCCCCCCCTAGCCACAAAAAATAGCAATAATAACAATATTATTCATATCCATGCATGGCTGAAAACAGCCAATGGATATATTATTATAATATTATGTTATTGGAGATAAATGTATATAAAATCTGTAAATGTAAATAAGGGACTGACAGAGTGATATGGATTTGATTCAATTTCATATCTGTATTCATTCGTGTATGCGAAGTTGATATCGTGCACAGAATAATGTAAGTATCAATTTTGATTAATATTCACTTGAAATAGCAATCAAGTGCTCTATAGTCTACTTACACATTTTTTCTAAGTATTGGAAAAGTTTTCTATCCATAGCCGTATGTGTGTATGTTAACACATACATAAATTCATTTCTCAAATATGTTTTCAAAAAGGTTATATGGAGAACACAGTCATAAGACATTACAATATTAATATTAAAATAACTAGTTCTAAGTGCTGTGTATATTTTATATCATGTCAATGTAGAGAACTGTATATTGGAGAAATACAGATACCTCTTAGAAGTAAGGATTAAGAAACATGAAAACAACGTTAAACAGGAATTAAGGTGTTAACTTCACAGCTGGAGACCACAGACCATGTTTACATGCACTCATTACCATCACCCTGTTTGGCCTTCAAGTCGAGTTCTTTTGCGAGAAGAAGACGCGAGGAAGAGAAAAGTTAAGGAAGCAGCACTTATGGCATGTATGAAAGATGGAACCACCATCAATCCTCGTGTGGAATCAACAAAATTCGGCTACCTATCATCAAAATAGAAGCATTCTAAATTATTCACAATCTGCATGGCGCTGAATCTGGGAAACAATTTAGAGAAGACAAGAAGCCTAATTTCAAACTTAGGTGCGCTGCAGATAAGGAATAAATATTGTGTTTTTTTAAATATTAATTAGACGAAGGAGCGAAGCGACTGAGCCTTACCATTCAACATTAATTAGACAGACTGATTGTAATTTGTGTGTGGGTGAGTGAGTGAGTGAGTGAGTGAGTGAGTGAGTGAGTGAGTGAGTGAGTGAGTGAGTGAGTGAATTCGCTGCAGAACGGAGATAGGGCAATGCCAAGCTGGTTCGTCCGGATTCTCCGCCAGGATCGCATGATCGGGGTTTGGTCACAGGACTCTTTACATTGTGGTTCCAGTAGAACCTACACATGGCGGTGACCAAACGTCGATCGTTCTGCACTCTGGTGGAAAATCTGTCAATCACAACATTTTTTTTTAAATTTGTTGTGTCTGCATCTATGTAATTAGATTTATTAAGTTGTCCTCCTTTGTCAATCAGTTTTATAACTGAATAGGATAGACGTTTAATAAATAAATAACTAAATAAAAATAATTTACTGCTAGAGTTGAATTCAACCAAGTTACGTCCTTCAAAATAGTCACGTGATCAAATTAGCACAACCAATGCAGAAAAACTAAAAATGCTATCATGCAATGGCCGCGCCTGATTTTGGAGCTCTGGTAGTACTTCGACAGCTGAATTATAATCAGTCATATTATTATTGACGTTGTTGTTCAAATTATAGTCGTATTTTAGATGCCTACACCTAAATACTTCATAAAGATCAAGTAATGTCGAAAGAGAAGTCGAAAAGATTTCTAGGATGAAGGTCTACCTGAAGCAGAAACTAGGCCTAAGCCTAGGCCTATCCAGTGACAACTGAATGAAAAACTTTTTGTAGATTTCAGTCTGTGTAGTTGTTTTTTGTTGTTGCAAGAATGGTATTGAAGCGAACTCTCATTGGCCTTTATATTTTATCAATGTTGCCAACAGCTGTTAAAGCGATTGTTTACGTTAATATGTTTTTATTTATTTGTTTTTAAGTCTAAAATAGCTACGGTCTCCCGTATGCTAGTCAGACGTCCAACCACTAGATACACCACCCTTACCAGTCGCTATAATTGTCTTGAGTACGACCTGTTGTATAGGTGCATTCTAGGATTAGAGGTCCGGCCGGCAAACGTGAGCCCAACTTCAACCATTGGTCGGGGCTGGTTCTTTAATTTCTGGATTGCATACCAAGTTATCAATTCCGTTCACGGTAGTGTTTCTAAATTAATATAATCTTGATATAAACTTATCTAGTCGAAGTCTATTAATTTATACGATGACCATACAAAGCCAATGCAATCGGATTACAGAAACAGCACAACTTCCTTATATTGTATACTGTTGTGGAACGGACAAATAGAGTCATAAAGGATTTGTTTCTGTTGTGCATTACTTTAACGACACAAACTCGACAAGTGAATCCCCCCCACTGAATCTCGGGAGTCCCAGCGCGACTTACGCGCAGCCTAGTGCTCCGACGTCAAATTAACGCGCGTTAAACGCTCGTCATTGTATTTAAGACGGCCTCCTTTATGTTAATATCCTCGGCAGAAGTGCAACATAATTGCCCCTTAAATTCTCGTTTAGTGGCTGTGTACGGCGTGGGCGCGGTGGACGTCACCTCCGAGGAGCCACGACAAGAGGGCGCGGCAACAATCGCAAGGGCGAGACTCAAGGACACCTCCAGAAACCTGTGAGAACGTGGTGTTTTGTTTTTAATAGTATACCACATTCTATATTTTGTGCGGATTTATAAAATTTTGCAATAAATATGGAGAAATTTTTTAATCACAATTTTTTCTGAATTATATTATGTACTTCATACAAAAATTGTGCACAATGTAACATTATTTGTATTTTCTTTTAATCTGAGTTAAAATAATTTGGTATGATAAATAATATTTAATCAAATGAAAATACAAATTCATCTTATTTCTTATTATAAACAATTCTTGTTTTCTGTGCTTTTATTCTTTGTACACCAGACTCATAGTAAATGTATTTTGTTTTGTTATAGGGTAAAACATTTTACTATACAAATTGTAAAAATACTGCAGTTAGAACTCGGAACTTCCTTTTGTTACTTGAACCACACCGATGCTTGTTCTGTGCAATGCACAGCAAAATAGTTTGTTTTTCTTAACTGTGGACATATTTTTTGACAGAGTTTACTTATGACGTTTTTTTTGCTAGGGTCACGCAATAATTAAAAAAAAATATATATATATAATATATATTCCAATATGAAATAGCAAAAATTGATTGATTGAAAACAAGCTCAGAAATTGAATTACGCAAAATAGGCAACATAGTTTTTTGGCGAGCCGTAGTATATTATTATTATTTATTATTTATATATTTTTTATTATTAAAAAAAATCTTGAAACTGATTATTAATATAAAATCATATGGCCCTGTTTTGATTGGAACTAGCACCGCCTCCTGCTCCCCAAGATCATGAAAAACATTGTTTTACATCTTTGTTGAATGGCAATGTCAATAAAATAAACTTGTGTCAAGTTGTTTTATATCGACAGACGTGAAACAGAGAGAGACAGACGGGCAGACAGAAGAGTGATGCATAGAGGTTGGAGCTCTAATATATGCAGGGTATCAATTCAATTATTTATCCGTACCACGACAATGTAGTTTCCTTGTGTCACAATGGTCGTACGATCATTGTCTACGACTAGAAAAGCAATCATTATATTATGTCGGGAACCAAGTACTTTGTTTTTTGTAACGAAACACTATTAGCGGAAAATATTGCCATAATTTTATATAATGTCTAAAATGAATCCTGCAGAGAGTAACATTAATATTATCTTTATGTGTAAAACATTGAATAGTGTTTCAGAATGGATGGATTCATTCAAATATAAAATGTCGTAAGTTTAAGTTTGTAGAGTGTCAACTTATATATAGCGGATCATGCTATCATGTTTAATTATGCCTCACCAAATCCAAAATTATTGGATGAGCGAAGCGGACTTCAATTTCATTGAACCCCCAAAACTTTAGCTAGGGTGTTTTTTGTTGTTTGTTGGTTTTTGTTTGCTTGATTGTTTTTTTGCTTGTTTGTTTTTCTGTCTTTTTTTTCGCGCTCTACCGGGCAAACGGCAATGCGATCTTAATGAAAATTGGAGGGGACCTTCGAAATTTTTAACTTAGACTTGGCACGTGTTTGGGTATAATCGAAGAAATATTTCTCATGAATATCGTATTTTTACGATTTTTTTTTGCTATTTTTAATGAGATATTTTCGTGATATTAAAAAAATAAATAAATAAATAAATTGTATTTAGAGTCTACCCACTCAGTTATATTTACTGATTTTCAGTGGGGGACAGTAAGTCAACGCGATCAAGCCCAACCCTGTAGGCCCCGACGCAATCGACGAGTGAGCGATAACCAACCAAAGAACGATATTTTTAATAGGAAATATAGCAATCATATAGAATATTTATTTGGCTGACTGGACAAACGGCTACTCTGATCTTGATGAAACTTTATGGGAACGTTTAAAGTCACTGAAATTATGTTATGATTTTAGAGACATTTTAAGTAATATTTCTCAAGAAATCGTACTTTTACAATTTTTTCGACGAATTTTAATACGATATTTTCGTGATATTTGGGCCGATTCTGACGTAATTATTGGACAGAAATATTTAAAAAAAGCTCATCCATCAACGCGACTAAAATAAGCGTTCGCGAAGCGGCCTAGCAAAATCAATTGACAGTATTTCTATTTGCGTGAAAGCCTCGTATGATTCAATGAACTCGAACAATATTTTATTTCCAAGTTATTGTGACGACAGCTTGAGCTGGATCCTCGAAATGCCAAACAAGGAAAGGGGTGGAAATAAACAAGGCATAAAACGCGGAACGGGCACATGGGGGTGGGATGGGGGAGGAAAGAATTGGCCGCGTCAACCGAGTCTTGAGTAATGGCCGTTTAAATCTTGTACCCGATAAGGAGTGTGCAAGACGGCGTATTGTTCGGATCACCACGTCCATCACAAGTGGGCCGGATAAGTCCGAGGTATCATTCAATCCAGGCGATATCACACACACACAGAACCTGGACGGAATACTTAATTAGCTCCTCGGGTTAGGCTAGTATCGACATCGAGGCAGGAATAGCCTGGAAACCAATACCCGAGGGGACATATTTCACGATCGACACCACTTTACGTAACTAAGTGTATCTTAATTTATTTTTGTATCGTCGTATTTCGTAGCTATTTTCAGTATAATTTTCTTATTCCTTACTAAAAACTATTTCACAAACCATCATATCATATGGAAAGTATATATTTTTTATAGACTAGGAAAACGCTAAAGTCCCGCCGCGTTGATGGATGAGCTTTTTAAAGTTTTTAGTTTGCGTGGGATATCTTTACTTTTGCAAGTGCTTTGTTTTGTGAGTGATTGTTGTCAAATTTCTTTTGTTACCTGTCAATTGGTATTATTTACCGTAAAAACTTATATTAAAAGCTTTATTTCTATGGATTCTGGCTAACTTTTTCAACTTTTTCTTTTAAAAGGTACTAAATCACCATAACCTTAATGACCTTAATGTCCATGTATAATATGAACGTTGAAGGCCCACCCGTTTGGTCAGAATTGGCCCAAATGGCACGAAAATATCGCACTAAAAGTCAAAAAACTTATATAAAAAGCTTTATTTCTATAGATTCTGACTAACTTTTCCAACTTTTTCTTTCAGAAAGCAATACATTACCATTACCTTAATGTCCATGTGAAATATGAACGTTGTAGCCTCACCCGTTTGGTCAGAATTGACCCAAATGGCACGAAAATATCGCACAAAAAGTAAAAAAACTTATATTAAAAGCTTTATTTCTATAGATTCTGGCTAACTTTTTCAACTCTTTCTTTCAGAAAGCAATACATCACCATTACCTTAATGTCCATGTGAAATATGAACGTTGTAGCCCTACCCGTTTGGTCAGAATCGGCCCAAATGTCTCGAAAATATCGCACTAAAAATCGAAAAAAAATCGTAAAAGTGCGATATTCATGAGAAATATTTCTTCGATTGTACCCAAAAACGTGGCACGTCTAAGTTCAGAGATTTCGAAGGTCCCCTTCAATTTTCATCAAGATCGCATATGCCGTTTGCCCGGAATCGTGCGAACAAACAGACAAAAAAACAAACAAAAAAAAACAAAAAAAACAAACAAACAAAAAAACAACCGAGCTAAATTTTTTGGGGGGTCAGTGAAATTGAAGTCTTCGCTTCGCTCATCCAAAAACAAGCCTGTAACCCACTATTTATTGTAGTTGCACATTTTTATTTGTAATTTACTGTATTTCAAAATCACGTTTGTGTAAAATATATAGTTTTTAAATTCATAGGTCTATTTGTCAAAAATTATTGATAATTCATAATTTATTCGTTACAGTTATAATTTGTAAAAAAACAATTTAGCTTAATGACTAATGCACAACTCTATTAATAACGTTATTTGGCATGTTACTTTGTACTATCTATAGTTGAAATGAACATTTAATATAGATTATCAACATTATTGTTCAGTAACCAGGTTACTCAAACTGTAACCACATAAACAGTTTCACGTTTTATAATAATTTGTATTCTCCAATTCAATCCAATGCAAAAAAATCAATTTATTTTACGTTTAATAACTAGAAGTGGCAAATAATTTGATCCCTTCATTTCTGATTGCGTGACAAAAAAATGAAGTTGCAAACTTATTGCTGTCGATAACATTCAAGATGTTTTTATTTGTACCTGGGCATGAGGACATCGATAATTCGATACGACATCGATATGTGATAATATTTTTTGTACGATATCGACATAATAATGAACTTCGTATCTAAATATCTAAACTAAGAAAAAATAGAAAAAAAAACAATTTAAAGCAATAAACGTCAAACATTTTATCAAGGATTGGATTTTTTGGGAAATAAATGTGTTAGCCCAAATATACACAAGAAATGTAATCTTTTTCTTCAGAATTCGGTCCCCAGTGCATTATATTATGGCGGAGCTGCCCGGTAGTCTATAGAAATGTATCCAGAATTAAGCTAATGGTGGAGGTGCCGGGTCATTCAACGCGAGTTCATTCAATATTCATTATTGGAAAAACCGTAACTATCCCTTTTTAGCCACACGTCATTAATAGTAAGCCATCGACTTTTATAGTTTTTTTGCGGGGGGGGGGGGCATATAATATAGGTCTCGGACGAATCCCGCCATCCGGCAATACTGATCGAATGTTTTTTTTTCGAGGCAGCAGTTAATGCAAATGCAAGGGTTGGAGTCCTCTTATAAACAGCAATCGAACACATAATTTTTCAATTACAAAATATCTAGAAAAACACTTGGAGAGACGCATGCATTGCACTCTGGGCAGGTTTCCCATTACTAGAAAAACGCCAAAGTCGTTAGACGAGTGTGTGAGCCATGTGTTGAGTACCCGGTAGCATTCCCTTTCTTCCCCCTACCTAAGGCCTCTCAAGCTTATCATAGGCTAGATTGGCGCATTATGGCCTTACAGTTGACGCGGCTTTATGTTAACTAAACACAATTTATTTATACCTATGTAATTATCAAACTTAAATGCATATGGTCCCGGGTACTCAACACATGATTCGCTCACTCGTCTAACAACGACTTTGGCGTTTCCCTAGTCTAGTTGGCTAAGGCACCCTTATACCCGAAATGAGGAAGACCTAGGTTCAAACCCCCGGTCAGGAAAGATTTTTGTAATTTCTGGATTGTATTTAAAAAATTATAAAACATGTTTTGAAATGCATACAATACTATGGAAAACATAGCCAGTACGAAATACGAGTAAAGATTGTAAGGTTTACTCAATCTCCCAGAGGAATTTGGGGGATCCTTGAGCGTGCAAGATTTGATACACCTTGGTCACTGCATGCCTTCACGGCCTGACAAAAATGATTATGGATAAAAATGACTTCTTCAAGAACAAAACCATTGTCGTTAAAATAAAATCTACACAATTTAAGCCTATATTTAAGTTTTTATTTCTTGTAGATTTAAATCGCAACGGATTTTGCTCATATTTTTCAGCAGTTCTCAGTTACCTGGTCACGGATGTCTGTTTAAAATTTCAACTCAATCTGTTTGGTCGTTCGGCCGTATGGGACCGGACAGACATACATTTAACATTTTAACAAACGGACAAATTAATCACGACGAAGGCCCGTTCGACTTGCGTTGTAGACTACATTCGCTGCGCTCACTCGTCTTTTTTTTTGTCGCACTATCACAAAGCAAATAAAAAGGGATAAACCATATGTATACGACCGTTTAACCTACAACCCGTGGTGCAAGAAACACACCCAAGTTTTGACAACATTCTCAGCTGGGCGTCGTCCTCACATCGAACATTTAGGATCAGGTGGATGAACCATATAACGCACATCCTCAGCGTCAGTGAGTGCGTGCTATAAAGGTGTAGCAAGTTACGTTCGAAATGGGACCGCTTTAAAAGAGATACGACATCATGACAAAACTAAGTTAGGCCTTCCGACAAAATAACAAGACGATGGAAGCAAATAAAAATAGTCTTCATCCACGCGTTTCTTAGTGACTGTTATCACCTGTATGACTTCTGACATCACAATATAGGAAATATATGTCACGTGCACGTCATTGTAACGCCAGACATTGTTGATGCCAAGCTAGAAATAAGCTCAAAAGATTGCGCTGAAAAAGTGTAATAATATTGAGGTTTTTATTTCGTACAATTAACAAGCGGTATTGAACATTTAAAGCTTGGTGTTTACAAAGATTATGAAGATTATGGTTGTACATACTGTATATAAAGGTGTGGAAAAGTAAAAACGTATATCTAAACTCTGAAGAATAGTTTGATTCTAATAATGTAAAATATGGCTAAATAATGATTTATTTATTAATTTATTATTGTTTTCTTAAGATCATGATGTTTTTTGGACTATACACTACTCAAAATAAAACAAAGATTACAATATTTCAAAGGTTAATCAACCTCCTTCATCAGGTTTTTAATGACAGTTGAAACAAGACAACAGAATGGGCTTTAAAACAAATAAACAATGCCAACTAAACAAATCAAATTACACCAATCCACCAAAGAATCATAATAATAAATGTGGTTGTAGTTGTTGTTGTAACATAAAAGAACTTATAAAATTTACAAAACAAACAAGAAGAAGAAACATTATGGCTTATTAGTTACAAAAACTTTCCAAATTCCAGGAAAATCAATGCTAGGTGCACTTATCACATTATTACTAACAGACATCAATGCAGCCTCTTTAAGTTTACGTTTATGTGGATTGGCTTCATGAAGGATAATGGATGAGTTGTTCCAATCCACATAATGGTGATTTTCATAAACATGTTCTGCTAATCTAGAGGAACATACTTTATGCTGCGTGACGTTGTTCTTATGCTCCTTCAACCTCACCTCAAGAGGTCTCTTTGTCTCTCCAATGTACGCGGCACCACATTGACACGGTATTGAGTAAACAGCATTCTTGGACAATTGGGATTCGTTCTTGGGTTTAGTAACTGTTAATATACTTCTTAGGGTAGTAGGTGATTGAAAAAACAGTACGAATCCCAAAAGGAGATAGAAGACGTCTGACTTTTTCGGACAAATTCGGATAATAATCAAGAACTACTGTTTTCAGAATTTGTGGTGGAATAGGAGCTTGACTATTATTTTGCAACACAACAGCTGTTGAAACGGATTTCATCACTTTCTTGAACACTTCACTTGGATAACCATTTTTCACAAATGCATCATTTAGGTACGAAAGTTCTTGGTTCAACAAGATATCTGATGAACAATTCGAAGCCGCTCGGACTGCCAAACATCTCATTACACCTTTCTTAATGTGGACTGGGTGGTTTGAATCAGCCCTCACATACTGATCAGTGTGTGTCGGTTTCCTGTATACACCAGTGGTCAATCTTGTATCAACTTTAGAGATAAGTAGGTCTAAGAAAGGGAGGCTAGCGTCTTTTTCCTCTTCAATTGTGAATTTGATGTTCTGATGAAATCTATTTAAATCCTTGTGTAAACCTTGAAATTCCACCTGTGTCCCTTGATGGATACAGATTATGTCGTCTACATATCTCCTCCAAAGATCAATCTTGATGGAACTAACCTTCAGCACTTCTGTTTCAAGATGGTCCATGAATATATCCGCCATCAATGGTGAAAGGCAACTTCCCATCGCCAGGCCGTCTAGTTGTGTATAGAATTGATCTTCGTATTGGAAATAGCACGACTTCACACATATCGTTAACAATTCCATAATACTATCAACAGGTAAATTTGTTCTATTCGACAGCGAGTTATCAGAGGAGAGTTTATCTTTAACCAAGATAAGGTGTCGTTTATAGGTACCGAAGGGAATAGGTTAACTACATCAAAACTTACCAATTTTGTGCAAGGATTTATAGGCACAGTTTTGAGGATTTCCCTAGTTCTTTGGAGTTTTCCACTGATGAAGCAATACGTCTCCCAGGGTTTCAAAATGTCCAATAAGAAAGATGACAAGTTGCTGAAAGGAGAACCTCTAGAACTGACTATGGGTCGAAGAGGTAATGTCACCTTATGGATTTTTGGGAGTCCATAAATATGAGGCGGCTTCGAGTAATGTGGGGTCAGATAAGTTCTCACCTTAGGATCAATGTATTGTTGTTGCTCTTTGAGCTTACGGTAAACTAAAGATTCGTAGGATGTAGTAGGATCTTTTTTGAGTACTCTATATTGATCAGAAGTCAATATCTCCCCAAGTTTCTCTTTATAGACGGTCTTATCCAAGAGTACAGTTGCCTTACCCTTGTCAGCAGGTAGAATAACTATTGAGGTATCGTTCTTCAAACCTTTTATAGCTGCCAACTCTTGTGCATTAAGGTTAGGTGTACTCACTGATTTTTGCATCAAAGCTTTTTTTATGTTTACCCTTAATTCATCTTTTTTATCTTCATCCACTAGATGCATACAAGATTCAACTACAGTGACCACATCAAACTTGTCAACACGTTTAGGTGTCACTGCAAAACCTAGACCTCTAGATAAAACAAGTTCCTCAAGTGGTTCTAGCTTGCGGGAAGAGTGATTGATCACAACTTTCTTTATAAACTCAGTTGAAGGCTTAAATCCCTGTAGAACTTGTTCTGAGATCCTCTTCTCATTTAGAAGTCTATCAAACTTATCTAACTGGATGTTCTTTATGCGTAGAAACTCAGTATCATAGTTCCGTTGAATAGACAAACATACGTTCCATAATCTATCATCTCCCAAAGCAATTAACAAATTGATCTCATCGTCCATCCTACGATGAAGATTAAAAATCTTTTGTCTCAGAAATGATATCTGTTCTTTGATCAAGAGATATGAAGTTCTCCTAAGTATGGAATGTCCTCTTCTAGTTTGCACAAAGGAGTTCTTGATTCTAAATCCCAGTGGAATAATAGAAATAATAATAATAATAATAAATAATCTTTGTTTTATTTTGAGTAGTGTATAGTCCAAAAAACATCATGATCTTAAACCAGACCTACTCTAAATTGTTTCACCTTTGTATTATTGTTTTCTTAATCAATAGGCTTACACGTAACGCAACAATAGTAACAGAATAATACCGGAAACAGGTGTTAATGATTGTTGACTATCTAAACATAATGCATATTGCATTATATTTGCTGGTTCTAAGCTATGAAAGAGATCAATAATACTCCTCTTAAACGCAAACACATAGCAATTTTTACGCGTATCTTTATAATAATAATTTTAAACCTTAACTCTTTTCGAACAATGATTCACAGAACACGTCAAAATAGACATGTTATGCAACAGGCATATGCATCATGTCATTCTAACAATCCTCTGAGGAACAGCTATTGTAAAGAATCATTTAAAAAGTTAAGATTAAAAGTTTCAACGAACACATTAAACTCGTGGGTTCCATGCGAGTGAAAATATTTTTTCTCAAACACATTGTGCATGGAGTCGTTATTGTTTTTTAAA